>JAJOZX010012639.1:0-35000 GCA_023014485.1 Bathynomus jamesi
AATGCCATTTTTTATATCACGCCAGCCAAACTAATCATGCTATAGATGGGAATCAAGTAAGGTACTTTTAATAAATGTAATAATTATGTCAAAGAAAAATAATAGAATCTGTATGTATAGAAAAAGTAGATAATTTTAATTTGTGCGAAGGTACTTATAAGTTAGACCCTTTAATGAGATTCTTGGTCAAAAAATCCTTACGGAGTCGGGGGAACGTTTCTAACCTAAGTGTGAATTTCTTAAAGGTCTCTGGATTGTTTCCTTACTCGCTTTTAGTTCATTCGATTATTTTTTATTTTTATTTTTTATTTTTTTTGGGTAAAATGTAAATAGAATAATAAACGTAAATGTAAATGTAATAATGGAAGTAATAAATGTGGAAATAAATATAAATGCCACAGATTAATAATAAAGGTAATATATATAATTTAATAATTAGGGTAAAGGTAATAATAATAAATGTTTAAAAATGTAAATGCAATAATAATGCAGTAATTATGTCAAAATATTAGAATCTGTATGTATAGAACAAGAAGATAGTTTTAATTTGTGCGAATGTACTTATAAGCGGGATCCTGTAATAAAATGCCCTTCCGGTGTCGGAGAACGGTATCTAACCTAGGTGCGAATTTCTCAATGGTCTCTGGATTGTTTCCTTCTCGCCTTTTTCATTCGTTTTTCGGTTTATAAGTTCTGTATAATAAACAACAATGTAATAACCATGTAATAATAAATTTAAATTTCTGTAATAAATAATAATGCAATATTAAATGTAATAATTTAATAATAATGTAATAATTATAAAAAATAATAGAATCTGTATGTTTAGAACAGGAAAGATAGTTTTAAATTTGTGCGAATGTACTTATAAGCGGGTCCCTTTAATGAAAATGCCCTTCCGGTGTCGGGAGAACGGGATCTAACCTAGGTGCGAATTTCTTAACGGTCGGTCCTGCACTGTTTTTCCTCTTGTTTTGGTTCATTCGTGTTTCTGTATCCACCCGAGGAGGATGCCAGTGGGCATCGAAACTGTTGTGGAAATAAACTCTGTCTATTGGAGTGGGTTTTTATTTTCATATTTTGACCTTCACGTAGAAAAAAAGTGATTTTTTTTGCATTTATCAAGTTGAAGGTAGACGGAAGGTTTCACTGTTCTTAAAAAGCAAAGCTCCGCCAATAAATCTATTCAGGATGCGAGCAACTCGCAGCATCATTTAGAGGGTCAATGTACAAATGAAACTTTCGTACCACTGAGACGTCATTACCACTGGAATTAATAATGTTTTGTTATTATTATTCAATGAACGTCCAAACTCATAATTATTCCCGTGCTTACATCATTAATTTGCATTACATATATAATCCTGGTTTTATAGGCTTGGGTGCATGATTCATCAGAAGCAAGATACACCGAACATTCGTGTGTTCTCTCCAAGGCAGCACGATTACATTCGTTCTAATCCCAAATATATTCATATTAACTCATGCTCGCTCTACACAAACTGAACCAAGAAATAAGAATCTCTGCAATATATATATATATATATATATATATATATATATATGATAAAAAAACTCGGAAAAGTTATTTTCTGAATGGGTTTCCTTTTGTTATTGAGTCGTAGGATTCTTTTGGGCGTAGAATCCTTTTGGCGGTCGGTCTATTGGGTCACGTCACTTCAGACACAATGCGAAAAGAACCAGAAGAAGAAGAACCCAGATTTAATATGTAGACCGAAAGGGAACGTTGTCGGAAGTCTTATATATATCTCCTATAATATTTACACAGTTACTCTTACCATTTCCACTTCTTTGGGCTTTTATTTAGTGATCTCTCTCTCTCTCTCTCTCTCTCTCTCTCTCTCTCTCTCTATGCATATACAGGGTGATTGAAAAATGTTAACACTTATATGAGGGGTTTCTGTTACAGGGATTTGAAGATTAAAAAGTACTGAATAAGCATTTGAAATGGCAACAAGTCTGAGTTTGGAGGAAAGGAAGAAAGGTTGTGGCCTGGATGGAGATGTATCAGTCTCCCACAGTCGTACAAAACGCAAAAAATGTTTACAAATAAATTGGAAATAAAAAATAAAACCCTATATAAGTATTAATTTTTTTAATTACCCTGTATATATATATATATATATATGTATATGTGTGTGTGTGTGTGTGTGTTCCGTGCAATGATTCCTCATTTCACGGAGGTCAAGCTTATCGCCCCTCCTCTCGAGTTGGCCTGGTGAAGTAGAGAGTTGTTTTTTGTACTCTCCACCTCACATAGCCAGGTACGCCCGGCTCATTGGGAAGTTTTCTGAACCAGGCCACACACACACACACACACACACACACACACACACACACACATATATATATATATATATACACGCAAGGCTTTTTGTGATGGTACGCGCCGGTACGGCGTACCGGCACCTTTTTTTTTTCAGAGCGACGTTGACACATGTCCGCTCTAATAAATTAACGTTCCTATCTCGACTGACTCATTTGGCGGGAACAACAAATTCACATGACAATTCGTTAGCTGACGAGAAGGGGAGGGGGCGCAGGAAGAGGGTAGGGGTGGGAGAGGAATTTTACAATTTATCAAGAGATGAATACCGGCACCTCTTTTTTTACAAAAAAAAGCACTGTATATATATATATATATATATATATATATATATAGAGAGAGAGAGAGAGAGAGAGAGAGAGAGAGTTCCACTCTGTCTTAAGCCTTTATCCTTTTCCTCTTATCCTACATTTTCCAATTATATTGTATACTACTTTCTAAACTGTTTTCTGCAAGAAGTGGCTGTTGGGAGAAGAATGTCACCCGTCTTTTACTTTACTACTACTTCTATTCCAGTATGAATGTTTTATACTACAGTAAGTGTGACTACGATATAAAAGTTCTTTTTCTTCCCGAAACATTCGCAAAAGTACTCGAAGGTTTTTTTTTATTATTTCCCGTCGTTCGAAAGGTTCGACCACCTTATTCGTGTCAATTTATTTCATATTAAATTGGTTGAAATTAAGTAACGTTGAGTTAGATTTATGCTCAGTTAGGCTAGGTCTGGTTACATTAGGTTAAAACTTAACCATTTTTATTTAAATTATTAGACAAGCCTTTGAATTTTTCCAGATGCCATACAAATGCGAGAGTATTTGGTCTACAGTTAATTGGAACTGTTGTTCTTTTGAGGTTATGGAAAAATTACCATCGCAGAAATACAACTCTCCAGGATAACTCCTTCATTTCATAATCTGTTATACAGGGTGATTCACTCCCTGTTAGCTATAAAGTATCGCTAATACGATACTCTGGGGCTACCAGCGAGTGAATCACAAACAAAAATGTAATAACGCTCCTTCAGGAGAAAGCAGTGTATGATGCCTTCATCTTTACGTGGACGAAATTTTTAAATTTCCAGAAAGCCGCCATAAATTTTCTCTCTATATATTTATATGCAAGAATATGACGACTCTGAAGGAAGTTTAATTATTTCCTGCGCGTAAAAATTAAATTCAATAATTTATATATTACAAAAAAGACATGAAACTCCAAATTCGTATAACTTATAATTTATTGGAAGCCTCAAACATTCACTGAGGAAGCTGTGTTAACGATGGGACCCATTGACAAGTTAATTATTTTAACTTCAAAGTTCCATTTTGTGCGCAGGCCATTTATACTTCTTTAATTTAAAATCAAATTAAATTTCTTACAGTTATTCCTCAAAAGGAAAATGAGAAATAGCTGATGAGGAGTAAATTAAATTTGGTTTCAGAAAATAACGATAGATTTCGACGAACGTAAATTTCAATCTTTAACGAAGGAAATGTTAAAAAAATAATTGATTTCATTTATTAAATTTTGTCACGAATCAAATATCTGAATTACCGACACTTTCTCAAATGTTTTAATATAAGTACAAAATTAATTAATCTACCTACTTTTGTTTTTCTATATTCTTAAATCTTATTCTTTGTAAGTTCCTTAAAAAAAAAGAAAAAAATATATATTTGTTACTCCAATTATTTCCTAACAATAACATCGTTGAGCTTAAAACAAAAACTTGGCATGCGTGAATGCACCAGAATTAACATAAATTCAAATGCTCGCTCGCGTACAATTTTCGAAGAGAGACAAAAAGAATTTTTGTTCTTTTTTTTTTTTACTCCTTTTAATTTTTAAACTCATTAATGATTAAACTGTTTCCATAATTCTTTCAGTAAAAAATTTCTAATTAAAATCAGCAACGCCCAAACAACTTCATTTTTTTAATGAATAAATTTATGCATTTTGAAACAGAGCAGCGAGAATATTTTTAATTCTTTAAGATAGAGAGAGAGAGAGAGAGAGAGAGAGAGAGAGAGAGAATTCTTTGCCAATTTCTTCAAGTGTGACTTGAAAAATTGTGAAAAGAAAAAAAATGGAATAAAATGTTGAGAGAAAATTATGACATTTATTAAAGAATAAACAAAAAAATAGTAAGTTTAGAAATATCTCCTTTCTCACAAATGGCGTATATTATATATATATATATATATATCACAATGGTCCCACAAGATAACTTTTATGGAATACACAGACCGAAAATGTGCATGAAACAAGGAACTTTTTTGGAATAATTAAGCCCACTATAGTCCGAATAAGTAATGGTAAATGGCACATACTAAAGTTTTGTTTTTTCATGGTAGAAACCCAACGTGGGCAACGGGTCACTAGCAAAGTGGCCCCAAAATATAGCTTTCCCCACCAGCTATCTGCTAAGCAGATAGGACTCAGCTTCGGGACAGGGTTTAGGGTTTAAAGCTAACCTAGACAACTACATTCAGAACCTCAATATTCGCAAGAAATTCGTTGCTGAGTTCTATCTGCTTACCAGATAGTTGGTAAGGAAAGCTATATTTTGGGGCTTCTTTTATTAACTGGACTTCCATCATGAAAAAGAAAGAACTTTCGTATTTGCTATTTACCATTTCTTATTCGGACTATAGTGGATTTAATTATTCCAGAAGTAATATACAGGGTGATTCAGCAAAGAGTACATTAAATTGGAGGATGAAATCCTTGGATAATTCTAAACCACAATGTCTCTATGGTAAAATGTCAGATTCTGCATAGTTTCCATGTTACAATACATTTAAGATGTTGTATTAATGAGAGTGAATATGAAGTGAAACCCCCGTAAGTTTTTGTAATCATTTATTCACAGATCTCTACAGTGTGACCCCTCTTTGTTACAACCGAAAGGAAATGTTCAAAGTTGCCCCCTTCTGCCTCAATGCAGGCCTGGACACGTCGTACCATTGAATGTCTGACGCGTTCCAGAATGTCTGGACTATGTTTAATTTGCTCGCACCTGTCACGAACACGTGGCCATAATTCCTCTCTTGTTTGAACCTCTGTATCATACACCAACGTCTTTAAATGACCCACAGGTAGAAATCCAAAGGGGTAAGATCTGGGAAGCGGGGTGGCTAGGGAACGGGGCCACCACGCCCTATCCACCTGTTGGGATAAACAGTATCCAGATATTCCCTTGATGCTCGGGCAAAATGTTCTCTTCTGGAACGCGTCAGACATTCAATGGTACGACGTGTACAGGCCTGCATTGAGGCAGAAGGGGGCAACTTTGAACATTTCCTTTAGGTTGTAACAAAGAGGGTCACACTGTAGAGATCTGTGAATAAATGACTACAAAAACCTACGGGGGTTTCACTTCATATTCACTCTCATTAATACATCTTAAATGTATTGTAACATGTAAACTATGCAGAATCTGACATTTTACCATAGAGACATTGTGGTTTATAATTATCCATGGATTTCATCCTCCAATTTAATGTACTCTTTGCTAAATCACTCTGTATATAATATAATACACATACCTAAAATTTAAAATATAAAAATTTTGGATAAACACGGTAGGTTATGCAGGTTTCCAAAAATGTAAGGTCCAGTTTATTCTTTTCCAGTTTCTTGGAGTTAGACTCGAATTCTCAAAAGGTATGAAGGACATCTTGGCCATATCTTGTATTAATAATGGAATTGATAGGTTTGTTTCTACGAAACCTTTAACGTATAATGAAAAGGAAGACCAAGGAAGTGACATACAGCATGATTTTAATGTAAATCCGACGTTTCGAAACCCGCATCTTCAGCTAAGTAAAATTTTAAAACAATTACAAAATAAAAAATTATGAAATAAATCTTAGATTAAAACATTCAAAGAGATAAATTATAAATTATAAAAAGTAAAGAATAAGTAAAATTTTAAATATTTACAAAATAAATTATGAAATAGGTTCTACATTAAAACATTCAAAGAGATGGGAAAGTTATGATTTAAAGAAAAGTTAAGCTTAAAAATATAAATAGATTCCAATAATCTAAGATCATAAGTGTTGTTACTTACATTTAAAATCATAAAATTATCTCGTGAAAAGGGAGTGTCACATCTAACCGAACGTTCACGTATTTTGGATTCTATTGGGTTACTGATGGGACGACGGGTACGAGATGATCTACCCAAATGCTGGTCAATGCGGATTGATTGATTGATTGAGTTTAATGGTAAAAGAATTTACGAAAATGAAATTAAAATTAACTTGGGGGGAAAAATTTCTTCAGGATTGCAGACAGGTCTTTCTCAGTCTGATCACTAACGAGACCCAGGTAAGGAAAAGTGAGGTAACAATTGTCTTTTGGAACATTGAAAACAGGTATCTTAGGTCTATAAATATTGTACCGGGAAGGTAGAGTCCTGCATGGGCCTTTTATTGTCGGCCTAGCCCAGCCCAGTCCATGGTTATTTTATTTTTGCCACCCAAGGCCCAGTAACGATTTTACGGACGTTCCAACACTGACCAGGCTCAGCATCACTAAAATTATCCCAGCCCTGGCCTGTCTTAGGCTTATGAACAATATCAAGAGTTTTTCTTGTACCTAACTTCTAAAACATGATTCCTGGTTTCTTTTAAGGATTTTCGAAGCAGTTTGTTGTAGATTTTCGAGTAAAGTCAAGTAGAAATTGATTTTTTTAGAAATTTTATGCATTTTTATCGAGAACTTCGATTCCGCAGTAATTTTCAGATATAAAAAAGAAATATGAATAAAACATTTTTTTTTATACCTTTAATTTAAATTTTAAAACTAATAAAAAATAAACAGGGTTTTTTTTTCAAATACGTTTTCTAAATTAAAACTGATAAAAAACTTCCTTCACTCGACAATATCTCAAACTCGCTTAATTGGTCTTGCAGCAATATCGATTGAACGTCATCTGGTGGATAAAACTGACCCGCAAAAATGCATGAAATGAGCTCATGCTGATAGAATGGCAATGTCACAAGTCATTATCTCACTAAAGAATAACCTTCCTACTTTAAGCAAACAAGCACCATCACACTCCAATCTCAAATCTCGCTTAAATAGACACCTTGGTAACCTTCATAATCTTGATAATCTTGGTAATCTCAGCTTCATCCTAAAACCGCAGAACTGCAATCTTCACTGCTCTCAGTGTTACATAATCTTCGCTTATCATGAAACCAGTTCAGTGATACGCTATAATTTTGAAGCAGATTTGTGTGTATATATATATGGGGAATGAACTCAGAATGGTCCCCTGAGATTTTTATGATACACACAGACAGTGCATGGAACAAGGAACTCTTCTGGGATAATTAAATCCACTATAGTCCGAATAAGTAATGGTAAATGACAAATACCATAGTTTTTCATTTTCATGATGCTAACCCGACGTGGGCAACGGATCACTCGCAAAGAGGTCCCATAAATATAGCTTCCCTCACCAGCTATCTGCAAAGCAGACAGGATCCAGCTTTGGGACATGGATCTAGAGTTTAAAGCAGCCTAGCCCTACTACATTTAGAACCTCAATATAAGCAAAAGACTCGCTGCCTTCACGTCAGATTGAATACGTCAAAGAAAAAGGGGTAACTATTATATTTTTAGCCAAAAAACAAAACTTAAACCTCAACTGGCAGAATTGAGCGTCCACTTTTCAAGGCACTTATTCGGACTATAGTGGATTTAATTATCCCAGAAGAGTTCCTTGTTCCATGCACTGTCTGTGTGTATCATAGAAATCTCAGGGGACCATTCTGAGTTCATTCCCATCTTGAAACGGACATGTTATGTGCCTTGAAAAGTGGACGCTCAATTCTGCCAGTTGAGGTTTAAGTTTTGGTTTTTGGCTAAAAAATAATAGTTACCCCTTTTTCTTTTATGTATTCAATGTGACGTGAAGGCAGCGAGTCTTTTGCTTATATTGAGGCTCTAAATGTAGCAGGGGCTAGGCTGCTTTAAACCCTAGATCCATGTCCCAAAGCTGGATCCTGTCTGCTTTGCAGATAGCTGGTGAGGGAAGCTATATTTATGGGACCTCTTTGCGAGTGACCCGTTGCCCACGTCGGGCTAGCATCATGAAAAAGAAAAACTATAGTATTTGTCATTTACCATTACTTATTCGGACTATAGTGGATTTAATTATCCCAGAAGAGTTCCTTGTTCCATGCACTGTCTGTGTGTATCATATATATATATATATGTATGTATGTATTTATGTGTGTGTGTGTGTGTTTCTATATGTGTATGTATGTAAAAAATTTGTTATTTTGAATATATTTGTTCTAAAAATTAATGTTTGAAACGAAACAGAGTGTAACCTTATTCTATAAACTATATATATATATATATATATATATATATATATATATATATATATATATAGAGAGAGAGAGAGAGAGAGAGAGAGAGAGAGAGAGAGAGAGAGAGAGAGAGGACAAAAATAAATAGCTACCACAATGATTGTTCTCAAGAACAAATGGCAAAGTTTGTGAGTGGAACGTGTGTTACCTTTAGTAACATAATGTAAAGGGGAAAACAACGCGATTCTAAATATATTCATTCAATAAATCTCTTATTATTTATTGACTTTTATTATCAAATCAAAAAATATGAAAAAAAAAAAAAAACGGAAGTTGTCTATTTACTTTTGGCAACATTCTGTCTGTACAGTATGTCGTTGGCTATACTGCGGAATGCCTCCAGCTCATTTTTGCTGATTTTCGAGGGAAAGGAAAAAACTGTATGGATTTCAAAAAAAGTAGTTCTAGATGTAAGACCTTGTTTCTTCTGTCATTTTTTTACTAAAACATCAGGAAATTCCACTTAAAACTTTGTATCATGCTCTGATTCTTTGCGCATCATCATTTGAGGGGTTCCGCGTCTTAAGGTACCTAAGCGCCAAAATTAAAATTCGTCAGAAATCGCCTCCAAAGGTTCACCAATATTCTGGCAATAGTATCTCTGTTATTAATTGAGCTAGAACGTTCATTTTTGGCTAAATTAGAGTTCTTAGTATGCTAATGAAGATGTTGATGAGTTTTTGGAATAGATTTTCATATTTTATATTTTATATATATATATTTTTTTAATTTTTTGATTTTCTTATTATGCCGAACTTTGGGTGAACATTTGGCTGGCGATAGAGGTGAAAAAAGTAGTTCGCTTCATAAGGTTTTCAACCATACTTCTAGTGTCGTAAGGTCATTATAACCCAAACCACGCGATAGAGGAAGGGTGAAAATAGTGATATCCATCAAAACACGTTTTCGCCTGTGGTGGCGCTTAGGTACCTTAAGACGCGCGACCCCCTCAAATTTTCGTGACGTAATCTAAAAAAAGTACTTGACGGTAAATATGAGGTATAGACAACGATATGCAGTGTATATATATATATATTACGGTTTAAACGTTTGAAGCCACCTGGCACTCCATCATATACATATAGATCATTATTATAGATATAGTAATTTTACCAATTATATAACCATTCTTTATTGAAATAAGACCCAAATTATGAATAGCACCGAAAGAACGTCCCTACAAATAAAATATATCTCAACACAGTTTTGTGCAAACTGGGAGCGCGAAGACTCGATAGTGGGGAGGGAGCGCAAGAATTAGGAAATATTAAAATTTCGAATTGGCTATATATATATATTATATATATATATATTATATATATATATATATATATTTTTTTTTTTAAGTTCGGGAAGAACCGATTCGCCTCTATTTAAAAGGGCATATCTCGGCGGAAAAACAAAAAAAAGTGAGAGGAAAGACAGACGAAAAAGAAAGGGTGGAGGGGACAGTCGAAGTGGGAAAAGACCAAGGATGACAAGGACTGCAGGGTCGAGCCCATCATCCTTGGGTGCTAGGGCCGGGAGGGCGCACGTGAAACCTCCAGGAACAAGCACGTACAAACGAGCACAAAGAGCACTCAAGAGCACGAGCTTAGAACCCCCTTGCGGGGATATATATATATATATATATATATATATCATATATATATATAGTTTCAGACCAACAAAGACCCTAGGATCCACTCATGCTGGTCTACCTAACTGTGTTCGTGTATTGTGTATGTCCTCCGTGGTGGCGGAGGGGACCTACAATTTTACGTGGGTTCCGAACCACAAGAACATAAGAAATTTATGTAAAAACTGCCGGTAAATTGGCAACGACCAATTTTTACGAAACTAAATAATTATCAATTTAAAACTAATTAATTATCGATTTAAAACTAAAGATAGAATCTCTGATCCAGAGGATCAAGTCATAATAGACTACTATCCACAAATATGTTACACTCTATATCTATTTATAAAGGACATGCAAATATATCGGATCCAAAGAATCCAGTCAATTTCATTACGGTATCCATCAAGTCACGGTCCATATCGATAGCGGACCAAGTCAAAATTTACAATCATATACATTACAATATATACACTTACGAGAAAAAGAGTAGGCGTGGCTGTAAAGACTACAGTAATGTAGAAATGTGTATATATATATATATATATATGAATAGAAACGACATACGTTTTAAGGAACGTCTCTGCACACGAGGAGGAGAGATAACGAATAAATGAAAAATGAGGCGAACCGCCCGGGAATCGAACCCAGGGCCTTCCAATTGCCGGTTGGACGCTCTACCATTATGCTACGGACCTCACTCAATCACAAATCGAAATTCTCCCACATAGGGCAGAAACCAATGCCCTGAGAGGGCACCCTCGCAAATCGTCGATTCCCGGGCGGTTCGCCTCATTTTTCATTTATTCGTTATCTCTACTCCTCGTGTGCAGAGACGTTCCTTAACACTTATGTCGTTTCTATTCATTTATATACTGCGCGGTCATTGCAGTTATATATATATATAATATATATATATAATATATATATATATATATCGCGCGATATTATAGTTCCTCTTTATAAATCATTAGTTAGACCCCATTTGGAGTACGCGGTCCAATTTTGGAATCCGCATATGCGCAAAGATATAGACAAAATCGAAAGAGTTCAAAGACGAGCAACTAAGATGATTCCGTCTCTTAGGTCAAAGTCGTACGAGGATAGGCTTAAAGAGTTAAAATTGACTACACTCGAGACTAGGAGGTTAAGGGGTGATCTAATCCAGGTTTTCAAAATTATGAATGGGTTTGATAACGTAGATAGAGATAGCTTTTTCGAAATATCTCAATATAATAGGACTAGAAATAACGGGTGTAAGTTGACAAGTAGAAGGTTCGAGACAGCAGTTGCGAAAAACTTTTTTACATTTTTACGCATAGAATAGTAAATAGCTGGAATAGTTTGCCGGTAGAAGTAATTAGTAGCACGTCTATAAACATGTTTAAGAATCGATTGGACGCGCATGTTGATAGAAAGGGTATAGTTTAAGATAGTAAAATTAAGGCTTTGTGGGGATAGATCCCACAGCTCAACACAAGTGTTGTGGGATATAGGGAGGCAGCGTCTTGGGTTAGGGGATACTCTCTGTCCTTACACACCCCATTTAAAGAGATTCCTCTGCCGAGCGGTGCCCCCCATAGTACTGTGAGGTATTGAAAAACTCATGATCTTCACTTGCCCCACAAACACCTTTAAATGGGAGACCCATAATGGGTGCACACACATTTCTACATTATTGTACAGTCTTTACAGCCACACCTACACTTTTCCTCGTATGTGTATATATTGTAATGTATATGGTTGTAAATTTGACTTGGTCCGCAATCGATATGAACCGTGACTTGATGGATACCGTAATGAAATTGACTGGATTCTTTGGATCTGATATATTTGCATGTCCGTTATATAATAGATATAGAGTGTAACATATTTGTGGATAGTAGTCTATTATGACTTGATCCTCTGGATCGAGACATTCTATCTTTAGTTTTAAATCGATAATTAATTATTTTTAAATTGATAATGTATATGGTTGTAAATTTTGACTTGGTCCGCAATCGATATGGACCGTGACTTGATGGATACCGTAATGAAATTGACTGGATTCTTTGGATCTGATATATTTGCATGTCCTTTATAAATAGATATAGAATGTAACATATTTGTAAATAGTAGTCTATTATGACTTGCTCCTCTGGACCGAGAGATTCTATCTTTAGTTTTAAACCGATAATTAATTATTTTTAAATTGATAATTATTTAGTTTCGTAAAAATTGGTCGTTGCCAATTTACCGGCAGTTTTTAAATAAGTTTCTTATGTTCTTGTGGTTCGGAACCCACGTAAAATTGTAGGTCCCCTCCGCCACCACGGAGGACATACACAATACACGATTACGAACACAGTTAGGTAGACCAGCCATGAGTGGATCCTAGGGTCTTTGTTGGTCTGAAACATTATAACATTATTATTATAACATTATAACATTATTATATATATATATATATATATTATATATATATTATATATATTATATATATAATATATGTTATAATGTTATAATGTTTCAGACCAACAAAGACCCTAGGATCCACTCATGGCTGGTCTACCTAACTGTGTTCGTATTGTGTATGTCCTCCGTGGTGGCGGAGGGGACCTACAATTTTACGTGGGTTCCGAACCACAAGAACATAAGAAATTTATGTAAAAACTGCCGGTAAATTGGCAACGACCAATTTTTACGAAACTAAATAATTACACTAGGCAACAAATTTCAACTTTTTTTTTGTTACAGACACGTGAACTACTGATTCCTACTAAAGCGCTGATGCTGATTTCAGATCTGATATCAAAATTTCTCTATCACGTCCAGATTTTGTGTAACCGAAAACCCCTATTTTTCATTTTTTTTCTCACCCGCTTCTATTACGAAAGCCGTCTAAGCTACTTTTCCGTGCCACGTTTTATGTTAAGCATACTTAAATAATTAGTGAACAGGGATGTCTTTCCTCCTTTATTCTGGCTTAAGACAGACAGCGGAATTCCGCTGGCGGAGTTACCACCCCTGCGCCCAACCATCCACCCAAAGCGCGTTAGTATTTTGTTGTTACTACTGAAAGGCAAATTCCTGTTCTTAAGTGAAACTTTGGTGTGTCCTCTTCCTTTGTCGCTTGTAGGATGACGAGCTCTCCTTCTGCAGGAACCAACAATAATCTCCCATCATATTTGGGTTGAAATTACCTTGGTATCTGTTTTCCATAACTGAGATCTGTTGGTGGAAGCGCTCACCATGCTCGTCACTTACAGCCCCAAGGTTGGCCGGGAAGAAGTCAAGATGAGAATGTAAAAAATGAATTTTCAAAGACATTCTGCATCCCATTATTTCATAAGATTTAAGCATGTTTTCTACGAGTTTACGGTGGTTTTCAGCTTTGTGGTTTCCAAGAAAATTTTTGACAACTTCAACGAAAGATGTCCATGCTCCTAGTTCATTCTCATTTAGGTTAGATGGAAACGATGAGTCGTGGATGACACTGCGGATCTGTGGTCCAGTGAAAACTCCAGCTTCTAGCTTAGCATCTGTCAATATTCCTTTGAATTTATCCTTTAAATATTGGAAACCACTACCTTGATGATCCATACCCTTCACGAAATTTTTCATAAGGCCAAGTTTAATGTGAAGTGGTGGAAGATGTACTTTCTGAGGGTCAATAAGTGCTGGGTGTTTCACATTGTATTTACCAACAACATGTTCAGTTCTAGATGGCCAATCATGTTTTTTGTAGTGGTTCTTGTCATCTCTGCTGTTCCATAGACACAAAAAGCACATATGCTTTGTGTAGCCCAACTGTAACCCAAGAAGTAATGATACAACTTTAAGGTCGCCACAAATATTCCATGTGTGGTCCTTATATTTGATGAGTCTTAGCAGCAGTTTCATCGATTCATAAGTCTCATTAAGGCCAGTGGCATGTGCTACAGGTATTGAAGGTTTTTCATTGCCGTTGTGCAGTAATACAGCTTTAAGGCTAGCTTTACTAGAGTCAATGAACAGTCTCCATTCTTTTGGATCATAGCGACAGCCAATCCCTTGCATCAGACCACTGATATCGTGGCAGAAACAAACGTTTTCTTCCTGTAAGTAAAATGATGAAAACTGCAAATGGCGATGGCGGAAATGGGAAACTTTGGTGTTTGGTTGGAGAAGATTAAATTCTTGAAGTCTTGAACCAAGCAACTCTGCCTTTTCTTTTGGTAATTCCAAATCGCGCACTAAGTCATTTAACTCCGCTTGACTTAACAAATGTGGGGAAATATTTGCATCTGGAACATATATGCCATCTTTCCCTGTTTCTATATCACTAGCAGAATCTTCAGATGAACTGCTGTCTGTTATCGTTGCTGGTGGAACTGGTGGTGGATTTGTTTCATCATGTGGTACTGGTTTCATTGCTGATTCGCAGTTTGGGTACGTGATCTTTGATTTGTTTTTCTTTGTGAAACCAGCAATCTTTGTCAAACAAAAATAACAATCATTGAAGTGATTTTTCGGCTCACGCCAAACCATGGGGACTGAGAACGGCATAGCTTTTCTTTTACCATTCATCCAAGCTATTAACATTGCATTGCACTGTGCACAGCAAATATGTGGTGCCCAGTCCCTCTGTTGGTCTCCTAACTTACAGTCAAAATAACACTTGTAGGCAAGTTTAATCTTTGTTGTTATGTTTCTACGTTGTGGCTTAGGTGTATATTGTCCACAGACAAAGCAGAAGTTGTCTGGGTGATTTACACAAGCACGTCTATTTGATGCCATTTTGAATTACCATACAATATCTGAAAAAACGTAGAAAGTAATTATTACGATGTGCAAAATAAAAAGAAATACACACCGTAGTACAAAACAAATGCTATAAAAACACACAAGTCACCACAACCTGTCACTTGCTCATCAGCAGAGAGCTTCAACAACCGTTCTGCTTGACTGTCACGTAGCGACTGACCGTTGGGCCGTTGCCCGTTACTATGCTCTTGACTCAGTGTTGCCAACTCGGGATAAATTTTATTTATCAAAATTGTTCGAATTTGTATATAGTTGGCAAAAAAAATTGCTTTAACCTTGAAAAGCAAGTTTCATATTACTGGCATTAAGCCGATTAAAACCAAAATCTGGACGTGGTAGAAAATTTTACTAAAAGTGATTTGCATTTTACACAAAATCTAGACGTGATAGAAAAAATCTAATTATAGATTTGAAATCAGCATACCGAAATTAGCTAGGAGCACCTATTTGGTCTTCTGTAACAAAATCTTTGTTGCCTAGTGTTATCATTTAAAACTAATTAAAACGAAAGATAGAATCTCTGATCCAGAGGATCAAGTCATAATAGACTACTATCCACAAATATGTTACACTCTATATCTATTTATAAAGGACATGCAAATATATCGATCCAAAGAATCCAGTCAATTTCATTACGGTATCCATCAAGTCACGGTCCATATCGATAGCGGACCAAGTCAAAATTTACAATCATATACATTACAATATATACACTTACGAGAAAAAGAGTAGGTGTGGCTGTAAAGACTGTACAGTAATGTAGAAATGTGTGTGCACCCATTTTGGGTCTCCCATTTAAAGGTGTTTGTGGGGCAAGTGAAGATCATGAGTTTTTCAATACCTCACAGTACTATGGGGGGCACCGCTCGGCAGAGGAATCTCTTTAAATGGGGTGTGTAAGGACAGAGAGTATCCCCTAACCCAAGACGCTGCCTCCCTATATCCCACAACACTTGTGTTGAGCTGTGGGATCTATCCCCAGAAAGCCTTAATTTTACTACCTTAAACTATACCCTTTCTATCAACATATGCGTCTAATCGATTTTTAAACATGTTTATAGACGTGCTACTAATTACTTCTACCGGCAAACTATTCCAGCTATTTACTATTCTATGCGTAAAAAAGTTTTTCGCAACTGCTGTCTCGAACCTTCTACTTGTCAACTTACACCCGTTATTTCTAGTCCTATTATATTGAGATATTTCGAAAAAGCTATCTCTATCTACGTTATCGAACCCATTCATAATTTTGAAAACCTGGATTAGATCACCCCTTAACCTCCTGTCTCGAGTGTTGTCAATTTTAACTCCTTAAGCCTATCCTCGTACGACTTTGACCTAAGCGACGGAATCATCTTAGTTGCTCGTCTTTGAACTCTTTCGATTTTGTCTATATCTTTGCGCATATGCGGATTCCAAAATTGGACCGCGTACTCCAAATGGGGTCTAACTAATGATTTATAAAGTGGAACTATAATATCGCGCGATTTGTACTCAAAATTTCGAGCTATAAAACCTAACACTTTGTTCGCCTTATTGACCGCTGCTGTACTTTGTTTCGCTACTTTTAAATCACCAGTGACTATAACTCCTAAATCTTTTTCCTGCTCTACGCTTGTTAAATCTTTCCCTGACATACTATACGCAAAATTACCGTTACGCGAACCTATATGCAAAATTTTGCACTTATCCGTTAAATCTCATTTGCCATGTGACTGACCAATCAACGATTTTATTCAGATCTTCCTGAATTTTACCTCTATCTTCGTCATTAATCGCCCTACCACCCAGCTTCGTGTCATCCGCAAACTTTGAAACTGTACTGACTAGGCCGACATCTAAATCGTTAATATATATAAGAAAAAGCAAGGGGCCCAATACAGAACCCTGAGGAACGCCACTCGCTACATTAGCCCAGCACGACTCCGCTCCATCAACGACCACCCTCTGTTTCCTGCCTCGCAACCACTCTTCTAGCCAATTTATTACTACACCCCTGATTCCATGAGCCTTAGTTTTTTCAATGAGTCTTTTGTGCGGCACGGTGTCAAACGCTTTTTGAAAATCTAAATACACTACATCAACCGCCCGATGTCTATCGTAAACGTCAACCACGCTTTGGAAAAATTCTAAAAGATTAGTTAAGCAAGATTTGTTTCGCCTAAATCCGTGCTGCGTATTTCTAACAGTTTATGGATTCTAAGTGTTCGACTATACGATCCCTAATTATTGATTCCAGTAGCTTACCTACAACAGACGTTAAACTGATTGGCCTATAATTTCCCGCCGCACCTTTATCGCCTTTCTTAAAGATAGGTGTTACGTTTGCTAACTTGAAATTATCTGGTACGCACCCCTCAGAAATAGACGCATTAAAAATCTTTGTTAGCGGCACAACAATGCTATCTTTTAATTCTTTTAGTTGTATGGGATATATGGAATCCGGACCCGGTGATTTACGCGTTTTCATTTTATCAATATAGCGCATTACTTCCCCTTCACTAACGACAATATATAATATATATATATATATATTATATATATATATATATATATATATATATATATAGGAGATTGTAAACGCTAATCGACCAGGGAAGTACTCCGTGAGAGACGTTAGGCAAGAGAGGGAGTGCTGGAACTCCCTTTTCTCCCGTGTCAGTGTTCTCCTTAGTTGATCTTTTTCACTGTCTTTATCTACCTTGTGAGTAGGCCCAGCATGTTCTCAAACATACATTTCTCCCTCTATTCCTCACACACACACACACACACACACACACACACGCATGCATCTTGCACAATACATATTCTTTTCAAAATTAGAAAAAAAGGCAACCTTTTTAAAAACCTGAAAAACCTTTATTTCGGCTCTATGCTTTTCCTTCTATAGGAGAGACGTTTTTGCGGGCATTCGTCATTAGGCTCTCCTTTCAGCATAAAAAAAATATGCCTTTTGCCGCAGGAGTTAGAAGATTATGACTGGATCGGCAACCATTTCAATGTTTTTGTGAAAACAGCGCACCTTTCATTCGCAGTTCAGGAAAAGCTAATCAAATTGTCAACTGACTGTTCATTTCAAGCAGAATTCAATTTAAGGTCACTAAACAATTTCTAGTTACTTGTAAACCGAGTGCAGTTCATTGTCAACATTAGCTGTGAAAATGTTTTTACCTTTTACATCTACATACCTGTGCGAGTCAGCATTTTCCCCTCTGAGAGGAATGAAAACAAAACATCGATTTCGCCCGCGTCACATATTCAGACTCGCCCTTCGTATTGAGTGACCCAACAACCTCATTTTCATTTTCATTTTTCTGTTTCAGATATGTTTTAACAATATCTCTGCGGCAATTTTTTTGTGTGCGAAAAATATGTTTAAAAATATGATATGTTAATATGCGATAAATATGTTTAATATGCGATAAATATGTTTCAAAATATGATACATTACATTTTGAAGTTATCTTTGTAATGAAGATATCTTTGTAACAATTATTTTTGCCCAATAAAGATATTTTGTGATGTAGTAAAATAAAAGTGTTTTTGAAAAAAAAGATGTTTTTATTTTTCATTTACATTCAATTAGCATCTTGACACTTCCAGAATGAAATTTTAGAAAATGTAATTACAATTCAATGCGTGTTGAATATCTGTAAAAATAATGAAAATTCAGTACTTTATTCCAATAAATTGTTTTGTAATTAAATACGTTTAAACATGCGCAAAATCAGATGATAATATTAAGTGTTCCTCGTAAATGCATCGGGAGAACAGAGGGCGCGAAATCAGACAGGCTCAATAAGGAGAGGGTGGCCACTAGAAAAATTTGCGCACCCTCTACCTTAACGTATATCAGTCAACGTGGAGGAAAGTGTACTTAAACGCTCTAGCTCATTTTGTTTTTGAATGCATATTGAAATTCAAAATGAGGCATTTTCTCGAAATTCATAATATTTTAAATGTAGTTAAAAAACCAATATTTCGGTACATGAAATACTAAACTCAATTCTCTTATTAATAAAAATTTAATAATGCCATTTTTTGGCTTCCATTTGTTAAATCTGGCCCCACTTTCCGAAAACTTGACTGAGATCCGTTTAACAGTTTAAGCATTTATTACCTCCTATTTGTAGAGACAGTCTTTCATTGACATACGTAATTTGGTCTTATTTCAATAAAGAATCGTTTGTAATTGATAAAATTATTTTACTGAATCAATATGAATGATTTATACGGCATATACAGTATATGTATAATGAAATGTCAGGTGGCTTTAGACGTTCGGATCGTAATATACTCGTACACACACACACACACACATATATATATATATATATATATATATATCGGCTATTGATTGGTGGCGCGGAAAACGCAGTTTAATAATAAACAGGAACACCAGAGAAAATACAAACATCCTTCAAGGTTTAATAGTACCAACGTTTCGGAATGCACTAATTCCATCTTCAGGGCTAAAACAATAAAATTCCAAATCACATACAAAATACAAATTGCTTAATAACAATTTAAATAAACTTAAAAAATTATAAAAAGTAGCTAAGAAAATGTAAAACATTAAAACTAAAAGGTAAATAAATGTGAAGATAAAAAGTTAAAATTATAAAAAGTAAAAGCATTAAAACTGAAATGTAAATAAAATAAACTAGTACCTTAACCAAAACATAGCAGATCTATCGATGATTCGTCAGAATTTAGGTCTGGTTTTAGTTTATAAATAAACAAAAGACTCCATAATTTTAAGCTTAAGGTCAGAGCTTCCGGCAGCAAGTACGGTGAAATTAGACTGTGAAATTGGGTGGTTATTGTTGTGCGAGTGATTACGTATGAGAGAATTAGGTGGTTTGCTAAGGGGTAAATTTGTACGGACCGATTTACCGAGATGTTCGTAAATACGAGATTTTAAATGTCTTTTAGTTTTACCTATATATGACCCCATACAGTGGTCACACTTGTATTGATAAACTATAGATGACTTAAGAAGTGTAGGAATAACATCCTTGTATTTAAATAAATGGTAAATCGATTTAGACGGGGTGAATATAATTTTTATACACAGTTGTGGGTAGAATTCCTTGAGCAATTTTAAAAGTTTTGTTTCTAATGTTAAAACTTGAGGTTCCCATATAGGGCAAAGTGAAATACAGGATATCTTTGGGGACTGTAATTAAGTCTCTAGTTGTAGGGCTTATTAGTCTATTTAAGGTTCTGCCTATTGTAGTCTCCACCAGTCTAGAAGGGAAATTATTCTTGGCAAGGAGTTTTCGGATGAAATCTAGTTCATCGTGTAGTTTGAAGTAATCTGAACAGATATTGAAAGCTCTATTGGTCAGAGTCGAGATTAAATTTCGTTTGAAACCTAAAGGGATAAAGGAAAAAAGTTCGTAGTAAGATTGGTGAATGTCGGCTTTCGGTAAACGGAAGTTTCAAAAGAGGAATTAGTTTTTATTATCTTAATGTCCAAAAAGGACAGAGAGCTATTAGATTCAACTTTTGAAGTAAATTGAATGTTAGGGTGCTTAGAATTAAGGTAATTACGAAACAAAGGGATATGGTCTGGTGATTTAAACAGGAGAAAAGTGTCATCAATATATCTTCTATAAAAAACCGGTTTAAAGTTGGAAGGACACTCATTCAACCATTTGACTTCATGATGACACAGAAACGCGTTAGCTAAGGTGGGACCAAGAGGCAGACCCATTTGAACACCTTCAGTCTGTTTAAAATATTCACCGTTGAATATAAATATAAGGTCTTCCACGGAAAATTTTAGTAGTTCTTTCATTTGGCCTCTATTAAAACCCTGCACAGTATCAGTATTATTAAAAAGATTGTCAATACATATATCAATAGTTTCTGCAACAGGCACATTGGTAAATAAAGATTTTACATCGAAGCTAGCCATTGTGTAAGAATTATTATTTAATGAGGTAATTTCTCTAACGAAAGAAAAAGAATCCCGTGCTGTATACAAATTATAAGTTATAGGTGATAGTATGGAACCAAGAATTTTGAAAGGTTATAACTAAAAGTTCCTAGAGCCGATAAAATTGGCCTAAGCGGACAATTAGGTTTGTGTATTTTAGGGAGTCCATACATAATGCCTGGCTGGATCCAGAAACAAATAATTTAGCTCTCTGTCCTTTTTGGACATTAAGATAATAAAAACTAATTCCTCTTTTGAAACTTCCGTTTACCGAAAGCCGACATTCACCAATCTTACTACGAACTTTTCTTCCTTTATCCCTTTAGGTTTCAAACGAAATTTAATCTCGACTCTGACCAATAGAGCTTTCAATATCTGTTCAGATTACTTCAAACTACACGATGAACTAGATTTCATCCGAAAACTCCTTGCCAAGAATAATTTCCCTTCTAGACTGGTGGAGACTACAATAGGCAGAACCTTAAATAGACTAATAAGCCCTACAACTAGAGACTTAATTACAGTCCCCAAAGATATCCTGTATTTCACTTTGCCCTATATGGGAACCTCAAGTTTTAACATTAGAAACAAACTTTTAAAATTGCTCAAGGAATTCTACCCACAACTGTGTATAAAATTATATTCACCCCGTCTAAATCGATTTACCATTTATTTAAATACAAGGATGTTATTCCTACACTTCTTAAGTCATCTATAGTTTATCAATACAAGTGTGACCACTGTATGGGGTCATATATAGGTAAACTAAAAGACATTTAAAATCTCGTATTTACGAACATCTCGGTAAATCGGTCCGTACAAATTTACCCCTTAGCAAACCACCTAATTCTCTCATACGTAATCACTCGCACAACAATAACCACCCAATTTCACAGTCTAATTTCACCGTACTTGCTGCCGGAAGCTCTGACCTTAACTTAAAATTATGGAGTCTCTGTTTATTTATAAACTAAAACCAGACCTAAATTCTGACGAATCATCGATAGATCTGCTATGTTTTGGTTAAGGTACTAGTTTATTTTATTTACATTTCAGTTTTAATGCTTTTACTTTTTATAATTTTAACTTTTTAACTTCACATTTATTTACCTTTTAGTTTTAATGTTTTACATTTTCTTAGCTACTTTTTATAATTTTTTAAGTTTATTTTAAATTGTTATTAAGCAATTTGTATTTTGTATGTGATTTGGAATTTTATTGTTTTAGCCCTGAAGATGGAATTAGTGCATTCCGAAACGTTGGTACTATTAAACCTTGAAGGATGTTTGTATTTTCTCTGGTGTTCCTGTTTATTATATATATATATATAACAAGCGATAATGTAAGGTTGTTAGGCATTGAATTACAAGTGAACAATGATTGCATATTAATTGTAAACTGCTATTTACCATACAACAACGGCAGTAATCTAGATGAATACATTTGATTTGCTGTACAAAATTAAGTCATTATCAGATAACCCCAAATATTCTCACTGTATAATAATGGGGCACTTTAACGCACATGTGAACTCGGAATTCTTTGTAAATACATTGACAGTAATTCAACCATTAGCTGTTTCCTTGATATAAGTAAGGCATATGATAGGGTGAACCACAATATTTTATTTGCAAAACTAGAAGACAGGAAGGTTCCCATGTACAGTGCTTACAAGAAGTCTCACGCCTCTGTCTCGTCCCAAGCTAGTCTGTTAGGTATAAAATGGGCGGTCCTTATGGCAGCGGAGGTGTGTTCGGATTGGTGCACATAATTGCTCTAACCCCATTAATGACGTTCACACTTATCTTTGTGTTAATCACTCTATCTATTTATATATAGAGACATACTGTATATAGATATATATAGAGTATGCAGGGGATAACGTGTGTCAGTCCCAGCTATGGTAGTTGTCTTACAATTAACAGTCCCAAGTGCAAGTTACGTTAACACCTCAACATAAACTACCCTGGACTAAAATAACATACGTGAAGCCCTTACCCACAAACCATTTAAAAGGTGTGATTTAAAAGCTCTCTCTCTCTCTCTCTCATTGTTTTAGTAGGAAAAAATTTATTGGTAAGAAATTTTTTTACATAATACAGGTAATATTAAGGAAAGATTTAAAATAAAAACGAAAAATTACAATGATTCTGCAGAGCCACATTTTCTTACCATGAAGCTCATAATTTAGAAGACATGGCAGGACATGATTAACTTCGATAACTGGATTATAACAGTTTTTAATTCTTTTTGTAAGACCGCAATGAGTGTGTCTAATTATCTCGAGATATTGTGGTTAACAAACATTTGCAAAGCTGAGCATGTTAGTGGTA
The DNA here is from genome assembly GCA_023014485.1 of Bathynomus jamesi. Lineage (NCBI taxonomy): Eukaryota > Metazoa > Arthropoda > Malacostraca > Isopoda > Cirolanidae > Bathynomus > Bathynomus jamesi. Next base: position 23,417 of record JAJOZX010012639.1, read on the forward strand.
ACTTATGTAACAGTTCAAAAGATGTTACAAAACAAATTTAGGGTTGTGCTAGAAACTCTCTATTATAATTAACTCAAAGCTGGTATCCATATAAATTAGTGTTTTCATTGTTGTTATATTAATTATGCTAGACTATCTTCCTGATCCATGTTAGTTCTCTGAATCTTTCCTCTGCCTCCATAAAGTAGATTTTTTCTCTATTGTTTCGAAAATTTTGGTGAGATTGGATGTCAAAAACGCTGGTCTTATAGTTCTTCGCTTAATATATGTTCCCTCTTTTATATATAGAAACAGCGTTCGCTCTCTTCAGGATGTTACGTATTTCTCCCGTGTCTAGAGATCTCCATATCTAATACAGGGGCAGAACTATTTCAATTTTAGTTTTAATAATCATTGTCGCGTTTCGTTTGTCCTGATCTACTGCCGAATGTGATTTCAGTTTTACAACGCGTATTATATCTTCCGGTGTAAAATAAGTTATTTTCTCCTTATAATTCTCCAAAAAGTGAATTTTAGCATATATTATATCATCATTATCATTATCATTCATCATCATATCATCATCATATCATCATCATCATCGTTTTTAGGGGTACTGAAAACGGATTCATACTAAACTTTAATATTTCAGGTATTCATTTTGGATCATCAGTCGGTGCATTATTTTTTCTTTTGCGGTCCGATGGTCTCGTGCTTTTGTTTTCCTGTTCGCAAAATTATAGATAGAAGTATTTTCGGTTTATAGTGATTACCCCTCCCCCCACTTTACTCACTCTGTACTCTACTCTCACTCTCTCTACTCTCTCTACTCTCTCACTCTCTCTCTCACTCTCTCTACTCACTCTCTACTCTCACTCTCTACTCTCACTCTCTACTCTCTCTCTCTCTCTTTCTCTCTCTCTCTCTACTCTCTCTCTACTCTCACTCTCTACTCTCTCTCTCTCTCTCTCTCTCTCTCTAATCTCACTCTCTACTCTCACTCTCTACTCGCTTTCTCTCTAGGTGGATTGAAAACTGGCTGAAGAATAGGCGGCAGAGGGTTGTAATTAAAGGGGTTAGTTCGGGTTGGGCCTCGGTCACTAGTGGGGTTCCTCAGGGTTCCGTTTTGGGGCCACTGTTTTTTATCATTTACATAAATGATATCGACGGTGGCATCGTCAGTCGGATCGCCAAATTCGCTGATGACACCAGGCTTGGGGCCAATGTTGGGACGCCCGAAGCGATCGAGCAACTGCGTGCGGACCTAGGTAGGATAGGAGAGTGGTCCGAAAAATGGCAAATGCCGTTTAACTTGGGTAAATGCAAAGTGATGCACATTGGCTACGCCAATCCCAAGTCGGACTACTCGATGTTGGGGAGTAATATCGAGGAGACTGATTTGGAAAAGGACTTGGGTGTGCTAATTAGCAGCGACCTTAAGTTTACGAAACAGTGCGTAGAGGTGGAAAAAAAAGCCCAGAAGCTGTTGGGTTATATCAGGAGGCAATTTCAGTTTCGGAACAAGGAGATTGTGCTCTCTCTGTACAATTCCCTTGTTCGGCCGCACCTGGAGTATGCTGTGCAGTTCTGGTCGCCCACCCTCAGGAAATATATTGAGAAGCTGGAGCGAGTGCAGGCGAGGGCCACAAAGTTAATCCCTTCCGTTAGGCATATGGGCTACAATCGACGGTTACGCGCCCTGAACTTGTTTTCGCTGGAAACTCGGAGGCTGCGTGGTCAACTCATCGAGGTTTTCAAGTTCTTACACGTGTTCAACGATGTCGATTTTAGTAGCATGTTTAGTTTAAATGATAACCCAACTCGCAACAATGGTTGGAAGTTGGATTTGAAACGGTTTAGGACTACTGTGTGGGGGAATTACTTTACGTATAAAATCTGTGACACGTGGAACAATTTACCTTCAGAAGTTGTGAACAGTTCCTCTGTGGATCATTTCAAGAAAAGGTTAGACCAAATCTTGCACACTATTTGAGTGTGTAGAAAATTTTCCGTGGCACCCGTTGCCATTGGTACCTCCTCGGTATGGGCCGCAAGGCCTTTTGAGGTACTTTTCCTTTAACTCCTTGTAACTCTCTCTCTCTCTCTCTCTCTCTCTCTCTCTCTCTCTCTGATCACACCGCATCCCATCAGAGGTCTTCAGTAGGGACATCTGCAATGTATCCATATAATGTTAATAATAACCGAAACTCGGGGAAAATATACTCTCTGCTTTCCGCTCTACCCCAAATCCTTTTCTCTTAGTGACCTCTTAATACAAACTAATCTATCATATTTTGCGACTTTTTAACTCTCGTAGGATTCAATTCCATTCCTATAGTGTAAGAGATACTTAAATTCATGTGTCTATTATGCCATATGACGTGCGTAATAAATAATCATTTTTAAATAGTTGGAGCGTTCAAGGTCATCTGTAATAATCTATAGACTACCCCGAAGCCCACTCTCAACACTTAGATTCCCCTAAGACACAGGCGTCTTCAAGTAACATGAATGCGTAGAGATCTAAGGTGTTAGATTCCATATTACATAATTTATATGTTAGGTTTAAGAACGCTGGCATTGAAGGATGGAAGGAAGGGACAGTAAAAGCGATAATAGGTTTAATGAAGGAAGTGGAATGAGGATGGAGGTAAGCGTTGCTATGTCGAAGGAAACGAGCTTGGGTGGGGAATTACGAAGGGAGGAGGAAAGGGAGAGAGGGGGCTAAAATGAACGCGGGGATGGGTTAAGGGAGAGGAGAGAAATTCATATGAAATGCTAAACACAAACTCAAATATTTATTTTAATGCCCTAGACCTAGAAAGACAAAGAGCAAAATACCTTAAACTAACAATGAATTGACAGAAACAGAAGAGTCTGGTTTTAGACGCACTGATAGGTTTAACGTATGTGGCTAGAGGCCGCCACTCAGAATTACCACTACTACCTAAGTCATAATAAGGTTATTTACTATGACAGAATAGTCATGAGTAGTTATGGAAATAAAATATGACTATACTCTTGATGGCTGACTATATTTAGTTGGGATATAAACTATTGCTGACAATCTTTGGATCCTTGGCTTTTAAGACGAATTTTTTATGCATATGTTCAACAAATTAGGAAATTGGCTGATTATTATTACCATTCGAAGGGTTGGTACCCTTCACAACCGAAAACAATTTCAGAAGGGGTGCATGGTCGGAATGGGACGTTTTGGCGCCACCGTTTGGGCGCCGTTTGACGATTGGTTAGGTTAAGTCGTGATATTTTTGTTAAAACTAACGAAAATATCACGACTTAACCTAACCAATCGTCAAGGGCGTAGAGTTGACCTAACCGGGCAGTGACGATTGGTTAGGTTAAGTTGTGATATGTTTGTTAGTTTTAACGAAAATATCATGACTGAACCTAACCAATCGTCAATGGGGCAGATAACGGAAAAGTACCCATATTATATATACACCTTATAATACACTGACTCTTTTGCTCGCACCGCCAAAAAAGTAACGAAGGGTCGCGCTTGCTACATTTATCAAACATACAAATATCCATTATGTGAAAACTTCTGTTTCCCTTTCTTACTTGATATATTTTCAGACATTTATGCTATTAAGGGCAACAACACAACTTATCTGAAAAGACAGACAGCACTTCAGGTTAATAACCAAGTATTACTACTTAATACTTAATACTAATTAACGGCGGCGCCAAACCGGCTCCGCGCCCAAACGGCGGCGCCCAAACGGCGGCGCCCAAACGGTGGCGCCCAAACGGCGGCGCCAAAACGTCCAGCGCCAAAATGTCGGCACCAAAACGTCCTAGATGGGTGCATGGTATCCTCATTTCCTTTATCGTCCCAGCACGCTTTACATAAGCCATTTACACAAAGCTGGAAAGGCCGTCTGTGCACCACGAGACGACCCAGGCAATGCGGGGAGCAATGGTGACATTGCATGAATATGGTGTGCCAATAAGAAATATCAAGAAGACTAGACGTTCATCGAAGCACTGTGGAACGGTGGATTCATCGGTATGAAGCAGAAAACTCAATCGCTACTTTGCCGAGGTCTGGTCCTCCGCGTTCAACATCTCAAGAGGAAGATGCTGCGATTGTATTCATGCCAGAGAGCATCCGTTTGTTCCAGCGACGCATATTTACAGAGACCTGAACCTTCGTTGTAGCGCAAATGCAGTGAACAACAGACTTCACGAGGCAGGGTATTTTTCTCGCCGTCCATCTATAAAACCTACATTGACGATTGAGCATAAAGAGGCGCGGATGGGATTTGCCTTGCAATACTTGCCGCAGGAGGAAGAATTCTGGAGAAAAGTTGTGTACTGTGACAAAAAAACATTTGCAACAGATAGTCATGGTTCCCTGCATTGTTGGAGGCAGCGCGGAAAACGCTATGAAGAAGGAAATGTTTTCCCGAGCAAATGTAGTGGTCACATCAATCTCGGTGTGTGAGGCTGGATGTCTGGCTATGGTGTCGGAGAATTGACTCAAGTAGATGGACGCTTTACTGGACAGCAATATTGCCAGATACTGGAAGAGGTGCTGCTACCCAGTGTTCGTGCGTATCTGGTTCCAGCACCGGAACCATTTTACTTAATGGAAGATAACAGTCCCATTCATAGGAGTAACGTTGTGAGAGCGTGGTACGAAGATCACCCAGAGACTATTAATCTAATTCTGCCACCACGTTCTCCTGATTTGAATCCGATTGAAAACCTTTGGGCAATAATGATTAACGAATGGGAGCAACGCAATGAAAGAACATTTGAAGCACTTTTAGCTCACACGAGGAATAGTTGGGAGAGCTTACGCCGAACACCAAACATTCCCTACAATCTTGCCTCTTCTATGCCGCAACGATTGCAAGAAATTATTGATGCTGGAGGAAGCTATACAAAATACTGATGTTAAAGCTATGACGTAAATGTGTATCGAATATATATTTATGTTAATATAGAATTTTATTATGTTTTTATGTTTGACATCTATAAAAGTATATATTGTGACCATGAAAGAACTTTACTTATCCTTAGTTAGAATCTTTTCTTGTAATGTCTACGCTCGTGGAGATGATAATATATGCATTGTTGAAACAAACTATGAAAAGGTAATAGTTTCAGGAAAAAAATAAAAACTGGCAACATCGAGGTCATCACATGTTTATGGGAATTGTCATATGATATGCTCAATAAACTCTTATATACTACTATAACAGTATACTATATTACGTAATAATTACGATGAACAAATCAAATGCAAATTTCTCTGATTCACGGCCCACCAGTCTTGTTTTAGACTAATGACTTTCATAAGATAGGAGAGGTTTAATATAGTTCGCTTAATAGGTTACCACTTAAAACAATGGATAAACTATCTATTAGTGAGACGACCGTGACTTCCTCGAAATGCGAGCCGCGTGAGAGGTTCACTGAGGAATTTGGTCATTAGATTCGTCACGTAGGATATGTATCACAAACAGCAATATTAACAACAATTCCCAGCAATTACTTAATATCAATAATTGCATTTGAGCAAATAATTTAGACCTGCGTCAAAATAACTTAGGTATCATGCCATGATTTGGGATATTTGTCGAATTAGTCGTTCTCTATAGTCTACAGTATATATTGAGACGGTATAATGTAATGCCCAGCTAATGTTATGATGACTAGGATTGCTCTATAACCATCCCAACATCCCGAAACTTGTTCATTCTGCTTCTTAATCATTCGTATTTTAAACACTAAAATGTTGCAGAAGTGACCTAATAATGATGTCATTGATTGGGTTAGAGCAGTTATGTGCACCAATCCGAACACACCTCCGCTGCCATAAGGACCGCCCATTTTATACCTAACAGACTAGCTTGGGACGAGACAGAGGCGTGAGACTTCTTGTAAGCACTGTACATATTAAATTTATTGAAATTTTGGTATTCTCACTAATCTTTACGTTAGGTGGGCAATATACTATCCGATGTTTTGACTCCTCTTGCGGGGTGAGACAAGGCTCCTTGCTCTCCCCTATGCTGTTTAATGTGTATATTGACGGATTAATTGCTTCACTTAATGAGCAACAGTGGGATGTTGTATAGATAACACAAGGATAAATAACTTAGTTTATGACGATGATATGATGTTAATAAGCCCGTCTGTTAAAGTTCTGGATCGGCTACTAAAAGTCTGCGAAGTGTATTCGCAGAAACATGATATTCTTTTTAATGTTACAAAAACTAAGGTTATGCAATTTCATCCTAAAAGTTGTAGTCAGCCATTGATAGGTTTAAATGAATGGTGAAGTAATTGAGGAAGTACAAGAGTTTAAATATTTGGGTCAAACTATTACCAGCTCCTTGAGTAATGACTCGGATATAAGAAAACAATCTCGAAGCCTGTGTGCTAAAGCGAATATGACCATAAGGAACTTTCGATTCGAATGGACGGGAAGATGGGCCAGAAAAGAAGACCGGAGGACGGCAGGAAGAGACTCCTTACGCAGGCCACGGAGCGCCTGGCAACGGCAGATAGGGGTGGTCCGCCAGGGGGGCGACAGATCGAAGGAGAACGGCAGAATAGAGGGTGGGGGGATCCCCAGGGACGAGAAAATCTCGGCCAGAGAGGCAGCGAAATGCCACGTGTCAGGCCGGGTAGCGCCTGGGAGATCGCGGAGAAGAGTAGGGACTTCGGGAGGCGGCAGATGCGAAGGTAGCACTTCGCCATGAGAAGGCCCCGGCGAAGGGGCAGGGGGGGGTGTCCACAGTCCACCTGAAGACTAGCGACAGGGACGAGCGGAAGGCACCCGACGCCAGGCGAAGGCCACGGTGGAGAAGAGGATCCAGCATACGGAGTGCCGGAGAGGAGGCGGAACTGTAGACCACACAGCCGTAGTCGACACGGGATTGCACCAGGGAGGTGTACAGGCGCAGCAGAGTACGCCTGTCCGCCCCCCAGGTCGTGTGGGACAGATGACCCAAAAGGGAGAGGGTGCGGCGAGATGTTTGCCGCAACCGCCTAAGGTGTGGAACCCAACCGAAAAATCCGTCGAGGGTCATACCCAGGAATCTAACGGATGGGACGAGGGGAAGAGGAGTGCCGGCAAGGGTAAGAGCGAAGGTATGCGACAGACGGAGGCGCCGAGGACGGAAAAGCATACTGGAAGACTTAGAGGGTGGAAAGCATAGCCAACCGAGGACGCCCAGCGAACCACCGCATTGATGGCTAGCTGGAGCCGACGTTCAGCCAAAGACGGGAGGCGGCCAGAGCATAGATAGCCAGGTCATCGGCATAGAGGGAGCTACGAACGGATGTAGGCAGGACCGTAGCGACTGTGTTCATCACGAGTGAGAAACACAAGACGCTAAGGACACTACCCTGAGGGACACCCTCCTCCAACGGAAAGCGGTCAGAGAGGGCAGAACCGATGCGGACGCGGAAAGAACGGGCGGACAAGAAGTTATAAATAAAGGAAGGGAGAAAGCCTACGAAACCCAGGGAGCGTAAGCAGTCGAAGACCGCGCTCCGCCGGGTAGTATCGTAGGCCTTCTGGAGGTCGAAAAAGACGGCGAGTACAAATTGACGCCGGGAGAAAGCCTCCTGCACGTCATGGCTAAGGAGAAGGAGGGGGTCGGTGGTAGAACCGGAAGCGCCGGAAACCAGCCTGGGTAGCAGGGTACTGGTCACTCGCCTCCAAGGTAAAGGACAGCCGCGAGGCGACCATCGCCTCCATCACCTTGCAGGCACAGCATGTTAGGGAAATGGGGCGATAGTTCGACGGGAGTGAGGGGTCTTTATCGGGCTTCGGGATGGGGACGACGATGGACTCACGCCATCGGTCCGGAAATGAACCCTCCAACCAAATCCGGTTATAGAGGTCCAGTAGAAAGCTGAGAGCAGGGGGTGGAGATGCCGTAAAAGGTCATAGGGGATATTATCGGGGCCGGGGCGGAGGAGCGTCGGGGGCGGAGGGCCTCCCGAAGCTCTGTCATGTGGAAGAGGTGATTATAGGGGTCATTCCTATGAGGTGGAAATTCCGGTGGGTCGCGGCGGGAGTGAGGGGAATCGGAACTGGAGATGGCTGCGAAGTGCGCGCGAGTGCGTTCGCGACGGCCTCCGGATCGGACACGAACTCGTCGTCCCCGACCCGAAGCACCGGGGGTCGAGGGGGACACGGGTCCCCTCAAAGCTACGCACCTTGCGCCAAACAGTCAAGGGGGCAGTCGAGGAGGAGATCCCGGACACGTAACTCCGCCAGGAGGTACGCCGGGCCAGTTTCAGGACCCGACGGGCCACTGCCTTCAGGCGCTGAAATTCTATCTTGCTCCAGCTGGCGGGTCCGGTAGAAGCGGCGGCCGGCACGGCGCCGCTCCTGAACGGCATGAGAGCACTCTGGGGTCCACCATGGGACGCTTCGCGGTCTGGGGGAGCCAGAGGTACGGGGGATGCAACTGGCGGCAGCCGAGAGGATCTTACTCTCGAGGAAGGCGAGGGCCTCATTGACGGGGGAAAGGCAGGAATTGATGGCGAGATCGCCGTGCCCCTCGCGTAGGAGGCCCAGTCTGCTCGGGCGAACAGCCAGCGCGGGCGGACAGAGGTGGGGGGGAGGAGACGGGTCGGGGTAAGACACACTGGGAAATGGTCACTGCCGGAAGAATCCGGCAGGACCCTCCCAGGTGAACTCCGTCACGATTTCGAGGGAAACCAGGAAAGGTCGATACAGGTGAACTGTCATGGGCCGAGTGAAGGCAGGTTGGGGAGCCATCGTTCAGAAAGGTGAACTCGAGCTCGTCCATAAGGGAGAGAAGGGTCCCGGAGAGAAAGGGGAGCAAACGTCCCCCCAGGCCGGGTCCCGACTGTTGAAGTCCCGAGAATCAGAAAAGGGCGGGGAAGCTGGAGAATTAGGTCACGGAGAGAATCGGGTGGAGGGCGTACGTTAGGGGAGATGTAAAGAGAGCAGACCGTGAGGTGGCGCCCCAAGGAAAGGCGCACGGCCACAGCTTGCAGGACTGTACGGAGCGGGAGGGGGCGGAAAGGGACGGAGCGGTGCACGAAGACCGCGGCGCCCCCCCTCCCCGCCCCATCGAGAGGCGGGAAGGGAGCCCGCAGTAACCGGACACTCGAGGGAGGGAACGGGATCCCAGAATCGTCTCCTGAAGGCAGAAACACGCCGGACACCTGGAGGCCAGGAGAGAGGAGAGACTCTCGAGGCCTACCAGGAGCCCGCGGATGTTCCACTGCGGGAGCGAGGTATAGGGAGGGGTAGGAAGGTCAGCGTAAAGGATGATTATGGGGTGGGTGGGCCGATCGGGCGGCCCGAGATTAAAGAGGGAATCGGAAAGCCCGGAGTTCAGTGAGGGACGCGAACGAGGGCGAAGGCGAGGGTCCCCCCGACGAGGGGGCGATGTGGAACCAGACGCCGGCAAGTCCTCCAGAGGAGGAGTCTCCCGGACGTCCGGGGGAGAGCGATGCAGAGAAGGGGATGTGAGAGGTATCCAGAATGCCCCTCCTTCACCGGAGGTGTGGGGAGGCAGGACTACGAGGGGGAGTGGAAAATATACCTCACCCAAGGCATTGGCAGGTCGAGGAGAGAGAGGGGCGGGTCAAACGCGGGGGCGTGCACGTCCCACCCACGCCGACCAGGCGGGCGAGTTCCCCCTCCAGTGGGTCCATCGACCTGGCCGGAGAGGGGTGTATCTCAGCCCCCACCACGAGGGCCGACGGGGACCCCAGGGGGGAGCGTGCATAACGGTTGCGCAGTGGGGAAGGTGAGGACACCGGGGCGGTAGGGCGAAGGGGGCGTTTGTGTTTAGGAGAGGAAGGTGAGCGAGGCTTATGGCGTCGAACCTTTCGGGGTCACCACTGGCGCGGCGCTTGCGGCCCCTATCCCTCCGTCGTGCGGCCCGCGTGGGTGACGACGGGTCACGATCCGGAATGGGGGTGGCCGAAGGCGCCGGTGGAGAGGGCGTAGAAGGGGCAGGGGGGGTTGCCGACGAAGCATCGGCGTTCGCGGAGGGAGCACGTGGGGACGCGCTGGTAGTACGGGGAGCCGCGGTAGGAGTCCGCTGGGCGCAGAGGATGGACTGGGAGTAGCGGACACGGTGGGTGGAGGCGCGTTGGGAACCGCCGGTGAGGACGGGGTCCGGGAACGGAGAGCCTCGGCGTACGAGGCACCACGCCGGGCCTCGCCGCCACGCAACCGCTCCCGCGCCTCCCGAGCACTGAGAAACTCTGATGAACAGAGGGCCCGAACCTCCCTTTCAAGAGGAAGGACGGCAAGAGCGGGATGAAGCAGGGTGTGGTCCATGGCAGTTGGTGCAGGAAGGCGGAGCAGTACAGGGCAAGGGGTGGGGAGGGCCGCCGCAGCGGACACACAACGGGGCCGGCTGACGGCAGGAGCTGCTCACGTGGCCAAACCTATTACACTGAAAACAGCGCGTAGGATCTGGCACGTATGGTCGTACTGAGAATTCGCACGCTCGTCTCTCACCAAAGCCCCAGAATACCGAAACGGGGGGCACCAGTGAGTCGAAAGTGAGGAGCAGGCGAGGAGAAGGGGCAGTTGGGGACCGCGATCTGTCGGGAAAGCGGTACACTCACAACACCCTGGGAGGCGAGGTCAATCTGGAGTCTTCCACCGGGATGGGTAGAAGACGAGCAGCGTAAATTGTGCCCTGGCACTGATTGAGGCGGGGGTGGGGAGTCACCGTGATCCCGCAGCCCAGGACATCGGGGATAGCGAGCAGAGAGGAGGTTTCGGCAGAGGAACGCGACCTTATCAAAATGGAGCCATCCCTCTGAGGCCGAAGTCAAAACGCGCCGTCCCCGTCTTCCCATGGATCGCTCGAAAGAGACGTTCGTGGTTAGTGGGGAGGGGCTTGGAGGAGGAGGGGCGGAGGACGGAACTTGTCCATCGTCCTAAGGCCGAGTGAAGCCGTCTGGCCAAACACCACCGGAACTTCGAGGGGGCGAGAAGACGAGAAAGGCGGACGGCGACGTCGGGTCCCACGTCCCCAGGGGCCGAGGGGGCCGGGGGCGATGAGGCCCGACCGGAGTGGGAGGCGACCGGGGCCGCGGGCCTCCCACCTGAGGGCGAAAAAGCAGGTGGGTCCCTATCGGAGTGGAATAGGGGGGATCCAGGGTCGGGGGGTCCACTGCAGGTCCATCCGCTACTGGCGGGGGTCGGGCAGCGGCGCCACGAGCCTGGGGAAGAGAGGGAGAGGAGGCGTCGGCAAGAAGAGCAGACGGGTGGGCGAGGGCTGCCGCCTGCCCTTACCAGACCCACGGTCCAAAGAGGTAGTCAGAGGGAGGTCAGATGCACAAGCCGGGTCGTCAACGAGGTCCATTAGAGTTGTAAGTGTTTCCATAGAAAATTTTTATTGTAGTTTCGCGCCCGGGGCCGCGGGGAACCGATTACCCGGGGCCCAAGGGGACCAAGCGCACGCCGGCGGGGGGTGGGTGCCTCGTCCCATGCAGGTACCCCCGTTTCAAAAGGGGCCCTTGCAGCGTCGAGAGTTCTCCCCCGCCGGCAGCAAAGACCAAGGCCCCCCAGGGTCCCAGGCCTGGGCACCCTACCAGCCAACTTAGTCCGGCC
>JAJOZX010012639.1:40000-107423 GCA_023014485.1 Bathynomus jamesi
TTGCACTATAACTTTTATCTAAACAAGATAGAGCAACAAAATAGGCACCAAATTAAGTGTTTTTAATCCTCTTTCTAACTTATACAATTATGATAGTCTTGGAACAAGAAATGGCACATTGGTACATACAAAGATTTCAGAAATATCACAAAATTCGTTTTCTCACACTAAGGCAGACAAGGCGCCTTATTCATGACACAAATTTGAGATTAACATTTTGTCACAAGTCTAATCGATCAAGAAGTGAAAGCATTACATGATGATTAATTTCATAATGACATTTACACAGTCAGTTGTTGAGAATTTGTTTCTTGAAGCTGTCAAAGCGGCGTCTGTTGAACTCCACAGCTTGAAGGAGATAGTCCCTTTGCTTGGCATCTGTTGTTATGACATTTGCAAAGTCGCTCATCATCTTGACACCACGTTCAGCAATGTCATTCACCGCTTTCAGATTCTTAACATAGTCCAACGCTTTTCTGTAGTCCTCATTCTGTGGCCAAGACGTGACAGGTTCCAGAAGCCACTCGGATCCAATGTTCAGTGTGTCCAGCAGGAAATGTGATTCTGGGCCAATGAGATCAACCAGGGTGGTCTTAGCTGTGACTCTCTGGAATAGAGGCTTTCCTGTTCTGAAGCTGTCTGGCTTCTCAGTGGCATGTAACTGGGCAGCAATGTCGTGCTTCAATGTGTCACTCAATCTACTGCTGAACATGGCAAATGGCACGACTTCCTGCGTCAGGTACCATTTGTGGTTTTCCATCTTATTAAGTACTGCATCAGCAAGCTCTGGGTCAGTTTTCTTGTACTTCAACATGTCCTGGATTAGACTTAGATCATTCACGGGAGCATCTGCAGCAGACATTGACATCATCCATACAGGAGTGTAGAACAGCGCAAGGAAGGTGTTGAGTCTTTCCAGCTTTGATACAGTGTCTTCGTCGTACTCAAGTTGATCTGCAAACATCAGCATTTTCATGGAGTACAGGTTTCTGGCCATCCATCTGGCCTGATGAATGGCGCCTGGTCGACTCCAGTGAATACCTCGAGGAGGCGTTCCTCCAAGAACAATGACTGTCAGTTCAGCCATTTCCCTGTAGTCGGCTCTTGGAAGCCTTTCTGCTGTTAGAATGTCTTGGAGTATTTCTTCACTGTTCTTCTTCTTTTCCTTCAGCCATTTGCTGTTGATAGCCAGCATCTTTGGGTTTTCCTTGGACAAGTCCGTCCAAACATCCTTCAGATGCTCAAACCAGGGATTATCTGGCCCCTTCACCTTCCCAAACAGCTTCTCCCAAAGACATGTTAAGACAGTAATTGTTAAGTACATGCTAATATCGCAATGGAGTAAACTTAAAACCTTTTGTAACGTTCAAAGTAATTAGTTTTACCTTGTTCTTGTCTATGCTGCAGTCTTTCATTCCTCGCTGCTTGCTGCAGGGATCTTGTCTCAAAAATCTTGTCATGACCAGACATATGACCTTTCCTCTCAGTCTTTTGGTCTTCGTAGAACCTGATATCCTCATCTTTCTTCTCTCTGGATAACAGTCTGTTGTTCTGTATTTCCTGGATTGCATCTGGAGCTCCTATATCGAACAGGCTGTCTAATTCCAGCACAAATGCTCCTCTTTTTCCTCCAGGGTTACTTGCTCTTCCTTTGCTTTTCACCAGAGCACGATGTTTCTCATGTAGTTTCATGAAGAGCTTCATTGCGTTGTACTTGGTCATTGTCTTGATCCTAGCCAATCTGCCAGAATGGGATGATAGATTCAACTGTTTCATATGCAAGGTCTTGAACCATGGGCCTCCCTGCATTTTCCGGTAAATTCTGAAGATTAAGGAAATACTGGAACGCCTGTCTGTTGGTGGGAAGCTGGGAACCACTGATAAAAGCTGAAGGGTATCCAACCAGGAAAGTTTCAGTGAGAGATCTGGTAGATGGCCCAGTTGACACCTGCCTGTGGACAGTACGTGGAGGTCTGAGATATCAACTGTGCGCCCACAGAGCTCCCTCAGCTCCTTGCTTAATGCCATTGTGAAGTTGTAACTTGTAGATGGTTTTCTAGATCCTGATTGAGTTTCTGTTGTTTCCTGAAAAATGATAGATAATTATTATTATTATTATTATTATATTATTATTATTAATTATTATTTATTTATTATTATGATTATATTATTATTATTATTATTATTATTATTATTTATTAATTTATGCTCTTTCATTTGATACCTAATTTGTTGCTCTATCTTGTTTAGATCAAAAGTTAAAGTGCAAAACATAATTCAAGGGACCCCGGAATTGGCGCTTTGGCCGATTTCAAGGCAGAAATTTAAAGCTCCATGCGGCAATGCTTCCCAACATCCTAGGTCAAAATAGTTGTGATTTTCGGCTTTTTCAGGTCAAAAAGCATGGGAAAATGTACAGAAACCTATGAAAATAAGAAAACGTTGATTTTTGAACAGGCCTACCTGAGTAGGGTGGATCGATTTTACATATTTTTCGATTTCCATATTCTAATAGAGACAAAAACTTGCGCATGCATGAGAAAATAGCCTCTGCAAAATCTTAGCTTAATAGGTAATCATCTTCTGCCCCCGGCAGAGCGATGAAAATCATATTTTAGTAGTCATAAACGTATTTTTCTTATAATTTTTAAAATATTTCAATATGCATCAAAATTATTCCTAATAACGAAAAAGACCTCATATGATCGTTTTTCCAAGCGCGTTGTCCTACGTTAATATCTTTTGCCCCCGGCAACAACGTCAAATGTTGAAAAAATAGGTAATTATATACATATTTTCAGATCGGCTCTTTGTCTTAAATAATGCATTTATATATTTCCCATAGCATTTATATCGTTGCTTAGGCATGAAATAACACACACGACGCAAAATTTTATGACTAGAGTAATATCTTCTGTCCCCGAGAAAAGTCTAAATGTGGATTATAATTACGTTAATGCGATGTTATAAGTACGATAAGTACTAAGTACATACAGCTCCTCGCTTGCTAATTTTATAAAATTAGCAACCCAGAACTCACCACGAGGAGGTGGCTGTACGTCGAGTTCCACCCTATCCAGCCCCAACCACCCTTCCTTTGGCTGCATGTCGATTTACATACGGTAATCTTTCTTAGAATCAAATCGTGGAATTTTTGTTCGGGAGTGAAGACGGGAGCGGATGAATCCGTCCCTCTCTTCTATTCCACTTACTCTGGCAGAGGCTTCGGTTACTAATTTGATGAGTCTCTCGACCGCTTGAGTATGACAAGGGAATAGTGGGATCAGTCCATCAGGCTGGTCTCCCGTCTCAACAAACTCTTTTATTCGGGTATCAGGTATTGTTTTTGTAACGGGGGGTTCGGTCACCTCAGCCGTTTGCCAGTTGATCATTTCGTAATAGTTTTGACTATCGTAGAGCAGCTCAGGCATGGCGAAGGCTCGAATTTCCCCCGCTGGTGATTGTTTGATCGTGCTTTTAATATTCTTCTCCATCCCAATTCTCTTATGTGTTGCTCATCGGCATGTAGCATGGAGATCAAAATATTTTCTGGGTGAGCAAAGAAAGAATTTCTACGGAGGGGACTTTGTTGGCGATTGTCTTAGATCTTTGAGGCATGGTCTGAGAGAGACGCATCATTTCGAAAAAATGTTTTGCGCCTCAGTGAAACTGGAGTTTTTCTTTATCTTAAACCAAATTGGTGCGTAAACTGTCATAATGAATCGCACAATTTCGCTGAAGGTGCTGGAGGGTTCACTGGTTGAAACATAGAGGCGCAGAAATCTATTTGCTGTTGTCAGCCACCTAGAATGCGCCATCTTACCTGGATTTCGAGCCGCGAGAGCTGAAGAGCAGCTACCGCTCGACACTGCTCTGTAGATGCCTAACAAATATTTTTGGTCAGTGCTCAACTCGGCATCATCTATGTCAATGTCGGGAGATGGAATGGCATCGAATTCTGTAATTCTGTAATTCTGCGTACTGGCGCGTCAGTGGCAGCTGCTGCTGGCAGCACTCACCAGAGATGACCTTTAAACCCTAGCCTAGAGTCATAAAATTTTGCGTGTGTGTTATTTCATGCCTAAGCAACGATATAAATGCTATGGGAAATATATAAATGCGTTATTTAAGACAAAGAGCCGATCTGAAAATATGTATATAAATTACCTATTTTTTCAACATTTGACGTTGTTGCCGGGGGCAAAAGATATTAACGTAGGACAACGCGCTTGGAAAAACGATCATATGAGGTCTTTTTCATCGACTTTATTTATTAGGAATAATTTTAATGCATATTGAAATATTTTAAAAATTATAAGAAAAATACGTTTTTGACTACTAAAATATGATTTTCATCGCTCTGCCGGGGGCAGAAGATGATTATCTATTAAGCTAAGATTTCGCAGAGGCTATTTTCTCATGCATGCGCAAGTTTTTGTCTCTATTAGAATATGGAAATCGAAAAATATGTAAAATCGATCCACCCTAATAGACAGTCCCAAACAGAACTTATAAGAAATGCGCAAATTTAATTGCAACCTAGATCGCAAAGCTCATTAACTTATCCATTCAAAATAGTATCTTCCCAGAATGCTTTAAAAAGCTAAAGTAGGCCCCATTTTCAAATCAGGTGATATTTCCCTTCAAACTACAGACAAACTCATATAGACAACAAACTATACGAGAGATTGATATATATAGTCAAGTATTAAAATTTATATTAAAAAGCAGAAAAATTTACAGACAACAATTTGGCTTTTTACAAAAGCCACTACCACTGACGCAGTGGCGCTATATTAAAAGAATTTTATAGCAGTCTGAACGACAAAAAAACGTTACTTATCCTACTTGAGCTGGCTAAATAAAGTCTTTGACACAGTACCTCAAGACATACTCTTAAAATAATTCGAACATTACGGCTCTAGAGGATAGGTCCGTTCATAATTGAGTAACAGGACCCAATTTATAGCACAGGATTCCCGTAGATCACAGATAAAATCCATATCCCAGGAAGTGCCTCAAGGGAGCATTCTGATACCTATCCTATTCCTTTTATACATAAATGACTTCCACTGATCAGTGACTATTTCTTCAGTTACCAGTACGTAGATGACAATCATTATTTCAAACAAGGACTACCAACAATAAACTCCAAAGAATATGTGTATGGAGTAACGCCAACGAACTGTTCTTAAATATGTAAAAAAACAGCTTGTATAGTCATCACAAAAAATAAAACGTTGGTCCCTCTAAACCTAAATATAAATTCAATCCCTGTAAAATGAGTGCAATCAGCCAAACTCCCGGGAATTACCTTCGACGTTAACCTGTCATTCACAGAACACACTGAAGATCTATGCAACAAATTAACCAGTTACATACAAAATTATAAGAGTGTGTGCAGCACTTCCAAAACAAATCTTTAGATCCATATTCTACACTATGGTACGCAGCACTGCATTAGCGATTACGGCAGAGCACAACAAAATTTAATTCAGACACTGTTGATAATAAAAAAATGAATAATTAGGACATTCTATAAGTCGATGTTGCACGATTTAGAAATTCTCTAACTAGTGGAAATCTACAAACTAAACATTGCCTCTTATTATCTTATATGTGTATGAAATTGTTAATAATACTGCTCTGAAAATAATCCAAGCCAAAACATTAGCTTCCCAAACCCAGCATCTTTTCGACACAAGACAATCAGACACATACATCAGAAAACCTAGTTGTACTAGATCTAGGCTATACAACTAGCTCTTTATGCTTCACTGGCCCTAACCTTTGGAACAACCTCAGTGAAGAGGGAGAAGAATCTAACACCCTAAACACTCTCCATAAGAAACAGAAAGATAAATACATCAAATCATAGAAGCCATAATTTCTCCATTTTTTTCACTTATTTCAATTCCAACCTTGTTCCCGTTGTTCCCTTCCCTCTACACATCTAGTTACAACTAGTGCTGACTAATTTTGTTCATGTATAACATAAAAAAAAAGAATGGCGTGTCAAGATGTTCAATATTATACATAGACTCCATATCGTAAGAATAAATGCTAATATTAGCTATAATATATATAAATATATATGTAAGTATATGTAATCTCCAGTTATATGTCTTCAAACGTCCGTAATAATCTCTATGTTCCGCATTATCTAAAAAAAGATTTGTCAAATAATCTCATTCTACCAATAAAACATAAAATTTGCTTGCAAATGGCAGTACTTTGCGTTGTGTGTATAGGAGCGTATTAACTGACCTATTTTTTGCTATGTGCGTTTCTTGTTACAGCCATACAATGTACGTTCCCCGTACATGTATAAATGCAAGAATAAATAACAAATAAATAAATATAAACAATATGAGGCTCTCTCATTTCCTCACTAAACCTTCCAAAAGCTGTTAAAGATAATTTCCTTATACAGATTACCACTCAGATGCTCTAATGAAGAACAAAGCAAACTCAGTCTATTATTCAATTCTCTTATATGTATACAACTATATATATATATATATATATCATTTCATTAACTCAATTTAAAACAGCTTCTTTTGCGCTATTTTTAATAAAATTACTCTCTATATTCTGAAATCGTGTATGTGAGTGTCTGTATCATACATTTAACTGTATGATAACATTTATTAAGCTGAAATTCAGTGTGTGTATGTGTGTAATTTAAAGATACATCTTATTTTACGACCATTTCCATCGTTGTATCGTTGTAGCGACTGTATGAAGACCATGTCGGCCTAATTATAACCATAAATTGGGGAATATGTAACTTTACTTTTGATGAATTGGAACACGACGAGAGACACGAAATTCCGCATATTAACCTTCGTTTATCATCGGTTAAATCAATTTCCTTTTCTGAAGACGAGTAATTTCTTCTTAGTTACAAAATATTTTCAATGGAAAATTTGGAATTTGTTTTACAATATTATTTTATGTGTATTTTATGACTATTTAAAAGTTTAGAATATTAAAGTGCCAAATGGTGTGTATATATACATATATGGTAAATATTAAGTTTCGTGGAAACCAGTTTTTCTGACAAAGTCGAACTTTGTTATAGAGATCCTGATTGGCCGAAATTGATCACGTGGGAAATAACTAACCAATCTAAAACGACCGCCTAACCTAGTGTAATCTCTTCTCTGCGCAATTTAATATATATATATATATATATATATATATATATATATATATGAAACAAAAATGCCCCTGGCCATGATTCGAACTCGGGACCTGCGTAAATGCAGCAAGCGATACCATCACCCAACGACGAGATAAAAAAGTGACCTTACTTATCGTATATTTAAACGATTGAAGAAACGCTTAACGCTTTTGCGTCCAGAAGTGTTTTACAACGTTTAAATATACGACAGGTTGTGTTAATTTTCATTCCGTCGTAGTGCGATGGTAGCGACCGCGAAATTTACTCAGGAGGCCTCGGGTTCGAATTCTGGTGGTGAGGTTTTTTTTTTTGTTTCATACAAAAGCGACGTGTAATTATGCGTGTTATAATATTATAATATTATAATATTATTATAATATGATATAATATAATAATATTATTATAATATTATAATATATAATATATAATGTAAAGCTGTAGGTCTCCTCCGTCATATCACCATAGATGTTGCGAAGAAGGTTAAACAATCCCTAAAGAAAACATATATATATATATATATATATATATATATATATATATATATATATACACAAACTCAGAATGGTCCCCTGAGAAATTTATATGTTAAACACAGACCGTGCATGGAACAAGGAACTCTTCTGGGAAAATTAAATCCACTATAGTCCGAATAAGTAATGGTAAATGACAAATACCATAGTTTTTCTTTTTCATGATGCTAGCCCGACGTGGGCAACGGGTCTCTCGCAAAGAGATCCCATAAATATAGCTTCCCTCACCAGCTATCTGCAAAGCAGACAGGATCCAGCTTTGGGACATGGACCTAGGGTTTAAAGCAAGCCTAGTCCCTACATTCAGAACCTCTATATAAGTAAAAGACTCGTTGCATTCACGTCGGATTGAATAAACAAAGAAAAAGGGGTAACTACTGTATTTTAGCCAAAAAAAACCAAACTTAAACCTCAACCGGGACATTGAGCGTCCACTTTTCAAGGCACGTAACACGTCCGTTTAATATACACAAACTCAGAATGGTCCCCTGAGAAATTTATATGTTAAACACAGACCGTGCATGGAACAAGGAACTCTTCTGGGAAAATTAAATCCACTATAGTCCGAATAAGTAATGGTAAATGACAAATACCATAGTTTTTCTTTTTCATGATGCTACAGTAGTTACCCCTTTTTCTTTGTTTATTCAATCCGACGTGAATGCAACGAGTCTTTTACTTATATAGAGGTTCTGAATGTAGGGACTAGGCTTGCTTTAAACCCTAGGTCCATGTCCCAAAGCTGGATCCTGTCTGCTTTGCAGATAGCTGGTGAGGGAAGCTATATTTATGGGATCTCTTTGCGAGAGACCCGTTGCCCACGTCGGGCTAGCATCATGAAAAAGAAAAACTATGGTATTTGTCATTTACCATTACTTATTCGGACTATAGTGGATTTAATTTTCCCAGAAGAGTTCCTTGTTCCATGCACGGTCTGTGTTTAACATATATATATATATATATATATAATATATATATATATGACCTTAGCTGTTGTGAAGGAGGTTAAACAACCCCAATTAAAAAAAATATATATATTTACTTTTGTTACTTTTGTTGAGTTTGAACGACGGTTCAAGATCGACCTGCGGTCGACCCCTCTGCAGCATCCCGCCTCATTTGCGGGACTTGGTGAAGGAGGGAATTGCTCTCTGATCTCCTCCTGCCCTCGTAGCCAGCCACGCATGGCTGGTCAGGGACTTTGCACAAAAATCTGTCCAGCTGGTTCTTGAAGTTATTCAGGTCGATGTGTTGGAGATTCCTCACTTCTTTTGGAAGGACTTTTCAATGTCCTTCGTGGTCAGACGGGAAAGGATTTGCACACGCGTGTAAAACAGTATCAATATTCCGTTAGAACGGGACAGTCGTCCAGTGCCCATTTTGTCCATTTGTCAGAGTTATCCCATTGTATTGATTGGAATAATGCTTCAGTTTTGTTTCACTCTAGCAACATTGTTAATAGAAATATTCTTGAGTCTGCTATTATTCAACTTACAAATAACTTTAACATGAGCAAAGGTCTTTTTCAACTTGATCCCGTTGTTTTGAATTCGTTCAGAACGGATTTAGACAAGAAGGGCAGAGTGCTAAACCTTTGGTAATTTTCCCTTATAAATTTGTATGCTCCTCTTACAAATTTTATTTTTCAATTTATTTTTATATTTTATTTTTATTTTTTTTTTTTTTTTGTGACCTATATATCATTCAGGCATTATCTCTAAAATTGGTTGTAAACAATCCATTTGATCTTGTGTTGAATTCGGGCAAAGTGCTAAAATTGGTAGTTCTCCTTACAAATTTGTATGCTCCTCCCACAATTTTTTATTTCTATATATATATATATAGAATTTTTATTTTTTTGTAACCTATATATACATATAGTCTTGAACTCTTTATTTAATTCAGTGTTCCTGAGGATGTCATTAGACGAAAGCGCTTGAGCACCACTCTGTGTTTCCTTCCTTCGTGGTTTTATTCATCATAAATATTTTCACGTGTTACTTTCGTGAAATAATTTTCATATATATATATATATTATATATATATATTATATATATATATATATATAAGATTATATTATATATATATAATATATATATAATATATATATATATATATATATATATATATATATATATAACTCCCGTGTGTACGTCTTCAGAAAATAAAGAAGACAAATGAATTTAATGTGTGTAGCCGTAGGGAAATGGATGTTCTTTAAATTAGCACTTTCCTGGTGCAAATTGTACATCGTATATCTGGATAGTGATCCTTCAAGGGGAGGTGAAAGGCTTTGATTAAATTATATTAGACTCGTGTAATACAAGGACAGAATCTGTGTTTATAATCGCCCATTATTACCTAACGAATTCAATTTTATTACACGATATTAGATTTGCTCTTTACTTCCTGCCTCATATATTTTTAGCCGTGTTTGTTCTTTTCATGTATATTTATTGAGAATTGAAAACCAGTTCACTGATTTAAGGATTTTACGGTGAAATTGCTATGTTAAACTTTCACAAATTCGGTTTTATACACGATCTTGTAATGAGCATTGTAGTTCGCATCAATCAGAGGCTTCCTCCTTCGAGATCTGTGATAGAGATCTGAGAATGTGAATCACACTTAAGGAGTATTTTTTTTTTCATTCTGAAATCCTTGCGGTTCTGATTTATTGCGTGGGTCCGCAACCGCTCCGTGGCCGGACCTACAAATCTGGTGTCCGTTCATATAACCGTGTTTGAAATTAGTTTTTTTGGGATTTACAAAACTGTTCTACTCAAAGTATGTCCAAATCCATACCGTATAACAAATTAAGGATTATAACAAAGTACACTAATAATTATACACGGTGATTATACACGGTGTATATAACAAAACTCCTCAACTTCGCGCATAATTAACCCTTAATAGGAAATCATGGGTCAGAAAATTTAGGGTTACCAGACGTCCGGCAAAAGGAGGACTTGTCCTTCTTTTCAATCTCATGTCCTCTGTCCCCAGGCATTTTAAATATGTTGATATTGTCCGGCCTTTTACTTAGATATGATCCAGACTTGAAAATGAGCTTCCCACAAGCTCAAACGACCCAATTAATACCTGACATGTCCTCCTTTTGCCGGACGTCTGGTAACCCTATTAAAGAAATGAATTGCGTGTTGGGTCTGTGAGACTCGTGAATTCCTATCCAAGGTTAAGCAAATGTACGACAAAATAATCACAAAATCTTGGAAAAGTGACAAAAAACTACTCATTATTTAACCGTCAAATATTATATTTAGAAAAAACTGAAGTAACGGATAGAGCAATATTACTAAAACAGAGTTTTGTAAGGAAATAAGCCTGAATCATAGACAAAAACATTTGAGTCAACATTTGGATCACGGTTAGCTAAGGTTAACTAATACTATATACTGAAAACCAGGATAAATATTGAAAACTTTTATTTTAGGAGAGTAAAATTTCGAAATAACATGACGGTTTAGAAACATAAGAATATTTTAGTATTATCAAACATCTTAAAAGCCATAATTTTTAATATTCTACACCAGACGAAGAACTACCGACAAATTCGTAAAAATATCTTACTCTTGTGCAGGTAAGGCATAGTTTCTTCGTTCTCATTTACCATAAATACTAAGTTTTATATATATATATATATACACACAGGGTGGGCCGAAAGTCTGGATCCATAGGAAAATATTTATTTGAATACATAAATTACAACAAATGGTAAATACTTAAAATGAATATCAACTTTAACTCGTAAATGCGTATCCGTGATACTGTACAGTGGTTCGTACTCCAGTATAAACAACAAATTATAACAAATGCTCAAATTGGCGGCCTCTGACATCGAGACACTTAGGGATGGAATTTATGATTTTTAATAATTCTTCGAATTGACGTTCTCGAGATGCGTGTTTCATTTGATAATCTTCTTGTTGACTTTACTGGACTATTCGTTAAAGTTTCACATACCATTGCAGAGGTATTTTCATCAGTTGCAGTTTTTGGACGACCAGAACGCCGTCGATCATGTACACTTCCTGTTTCTTTGAAACGTTTAAACAACTTGCCAACAGTCGCATGTGTTACTGGATGCATATCAGGATGATTTCTATTGAATTCGGTAGCAACTTCTCTGTGTGTAGCGCCCTGTCTCGCGTACATGAGCACAAGTTCTACCCGGTCTTTTGTTGTTAGATTCGAAGCCATTTCTGGGCTGAAATAAAAAAAGTATTTGAGTATTTATACTGGAGTACGAACTACTGTACAGTATCACGGATACGCATTTACGAGTTAAAGTTGATATTCATTTTAAGTATTTACCATTTGTTGTAATTTATGTATTAAAATAAATATTTTCCTATGGATCCAGGCTTTCGGCCCACCCTGTATATATATATATATATATATATATATATATATATATTCAATGTCCTAGATGCACTTGAAGGCAATGAAAACTATGATGTCATATACACGGATTTTGCTAAAGCTTTCGACAAATGCGATCATGGTATAATAGCACATAAAATGAAACATATGGGAATAACAGGTAAAGTGGGAAAATCGATCTACAACTTCCTCAGAAAACGACTACAGGTGGTCAAAATTCAAGGTGTATCATCAGAATCAGAAGTACGCAGCTCAGTACCACAAGGTACAGTGCTGGCCCCACTCCTGTTCATTATCATGCTAACAGACATAGACAGTGGAATAAACAGCAACAATATAGTAACATCATTTGCGGACGATACAAAGATCAGCAGAAAAATTAGCGATGCAAACGAAGTAGAGGCCTTGCAGAGGGACACGAACAAAATATACAAATGGTCAGAAGACAACAATATGACATTTAACACCGATAAATTTCAGCTCTTGAGATATGGTAGAAATGAGGAATTTAAACAGACTGCATATTATGCCCCAGATAGACAAGAAATTCAGAGAAGCACGAAAGCGGTCGACTTGTAGGTAATAATGACCGATGATGCCAAATTCGAGACACAAAATCGGATAGCGATAAATAAAGCAAAAAGAGTCGCGGGACAAGTACTAAGAACGTTCAAAAGAAGGGACAAGACAGTAATGATTCCCCTGCTGAGAACACGGATCATACCAAAACTTGAATACTGCTCAGTTTTGACGTCCCCATATAAAAAGGAAGAAATTAATAAACTAGAAGAAACGCAGAGACATTTCACAGCCAAGATTGATGGCTGCAAAGAACTCAACTACTGGGAAAGACTACGTAAACTAAATCTGTACTCCCTGGAAAGAAGAAGAGAGCGGTATACCATGATCTACATATGGAAAATGATCGAAAAACTGGTACCAAACCTCAAACTAAACCCAATTACCATCCAAACAACGCTGAAAAATATGAAAGGCAGAATGTGTAGTGTTCCCAAATTAAAGGCCCAACGAGGGACCTCCTCAACTCTGAAGGAAAATAGCTTGGTTGTCAAGGGGCCAAGAATTTTCAACGAGCTTCCAAAGAACCTCATAAACGTTACAGGGGTCAAAGTTGAAGTCTTCGAGAGAAGACTAGATGCCTGGCTCAGGACGGCACCAGATGAGCTGGGTGTACCTGGCTATGTACGGTGGAGAGCGCAAGAGAGCAACTCGTTCCTCCACCAAGCCAAGACTAGAGGCGGGGCCACCAGCTTGACCTTCGTGTGAAGAAAGACCGACGCACGGAACCCAAACAAGGTTAATAAGGTGTGTATATATATATATATATATATATATATATATATATATATAAGGTTTTCCCCACATTGAAGACTTTTGAGGAATTTCTCACTAAAAATTTCGTAACTCGTCACTAATGAACTAAGGAAATGACAGACAATTAGAGAAAATACAGTTTTGTTTTCTTTTTGTTACTGCGAAAAAGTATTTGATAGTTTTAGCTCATGGCTACGTAGTGGCCGATGTCGTAACACCGCTTCTCGGAGATCAGCGAAGTTAAGCGATATTGGGTCTGGGTAGTAGTTGGATGGGAGACCGTCCTCTGCGCCCAGATTATGTAGCGACCCGTGGTTCGGATCCCAAGTAAAGCTGTAGGTCCCCTCCGTCATATGACCTTAGATGTTGCGAAGGAGGTTAAACAACCCCAATTAAAGAGAAAAAAAAGTTTTAGTTCATAACTTGTTGCCCGGATAATGTGAGTTTTGTATCTTCTGAGCCATCATACCCCTTCAAACCAGGTTACAATATATAAATAGTGTCGAGATTTAAAACCTGACCTCCATGGTTATTTAACCCTTTCTTGCATCGTGTTCAGTATAGTGAACATTTAAAATGACCTAATATCCTTTCAAATATGATTTTTTTCCAAGAAATTTGATTTTAATTTAAAAAAATGGATGAAAGTTTGTCGGACTTCAAGAAATGGCTGTACTGTCAAAAGTACCAGTTTGATGACAGTTTCAAAATAGATAGTGCTGGAAATGGAAAGTAGGGCTTATGTTTCTTTACTTTATCAGTTATAATATGTAATTAAATACACTTACATATGTGAATCATATATGAATATATTAATATTATAATATATGATTATAAATATTAAATCGTATAACGAGACATGTTACCGAACAAAAATCTAATCCGAAAGGATTGTGGGATACTTTAAAGGTTTCAGTTAAGCCAAAAAAGAAAAGACAAATCCCGTAACTTCGTTATCACAGGATGGAATTTCCTACAGTGATCCCAAAGATATGGCTAATTTATTAAACAATTTCTTTTCAAAAATAGGAAGGAATACGGCAGCAGCCATTCCAGAATCAGACAGTCGCTACCAACAATATATGCCACAACTCACACCAAATACATTCTTCTTTGAACCAATTCTGCCAAACAAAACATCAGCTACATTGAAAAACTTAAAAAATAAAAGCGCTGCTATCAGTTCAATTCCAGTAAAAATATGTAAATTAATATCAGATGATGCAGCAACCCCACTCACAAGACTTATGAATGAGTCAATAGTACAATGTGTATTCCCTGATTACCTGAAGGTAGCCAGGGTTTGTCCAGTATTCAAATCACGTAGCTCTGATTCTCCATCCAATAATTACCAGCAAATCTCCATCTTACCAACTTTAAGTAAAGTATTTGAAAGAATCTTATAATACAATAGACTAATCAAATTCTTAGCTAAATACAACATCCTAGTAAAAACACAATTTGGGCTTAGAGAAGGCCGCACAACAGAAGACGCTATCAACATGCTATTAGAAATGTATAAAAACGTAAACTATAAAAAACATACAATCTTAGAGTTCCTTGACCTTTCGAAAGCTTTTGATACGCTGTCACATGATATCTTACTAGATAAATTAAACACATGGCATAGGGAGAGATATGCTAAATTGGTTTAAGTCATATCTCTCTAATCGTCACCAGTATGTTAGTGATAAATGACATTTCATCAGAATATTCTGTATTGGAAAGTGGGGTTCCACAAGGGTCTATCCTTGGACCCTTACCTTTCTTAATGCATGGAAATGATTTGGATCTTTTCAGTTTGACGGCCTACGCAAAAAAACGAAAAACCCAGCTCTTTTGTTTAGTTAATAACAAAACATAAGACATTACTAGCAGAAGCCCGTGGTAAAAATACACGCTTAAATAATCAACAGGGACAATTTTATTTTTTTTAATAATATTTCCGGAAAGAGCATATACACAAACAAACAAACATTATCCGATTTCAGCTTTATATATATATAGATAATTTTGAAGTGGTTCCAGAACCGTCTCGACGGTCCTGCAACCTGTAGGCTACGCGACCGTCGCGCCGGTTTTGGAACCCCGTGTCAAGTCATGGCTACTGGACCGTCAAACTCTAGACTCCACCAACTGGTTAGGTTAATTGAATGCCCGGTTAGGTCAACTGTACGCCCTTGACGATTGATTAGGTTAATTCATGATATTTTCGTTAGTTTACTGTCAAACCTAACGAAAATATCATGACTTAACCTAACCAATAGTCAAGGGCGTACAGTTGACCTAACCGGGCATTAAGTAATTTTCCCCAGAGGTTGCCCCTGTTGATTCTTTAAGCGTGCTAGTAATGTCTTATTTATTATGTTATTTATTTCCTTTCAACTATTTTCTAGATGTATTTTTCATTTCTCTAAACTAAAATGTATTATTAATGTAATAAACATTAACTAAATAAAAAATCTGGTTTTGTTTTTTTCTGCAGGCCGTCAAACCGAAAAGATCCAATAATTTTAATCGATCAACAACATTAATCTGTATTTACTCGTAGTATGCAGACGATACAACCCTCACTTCTACACACCACGATATCAACTCCCTAATGAACGAAGTAAACAGTCAATTAGATCATGTCTATAAATGGATGTGTGCAAATAAGCTTTCACTAAACTTGACAAAATCATCATCATGCAACTCTATTTTATTTTCCACTAATTCTATTTACATTTCTTAGTTTCATTTGTAAAAATAGAAATGAATCTCAGAGAATTTGGCTTTCATGCTTCCCAACGGCATATTCAGATAAGAATATTGCCACTAAAAATACAAAATTAAATGTTTATGACAACATTGTGTAAACCTATATGGATGTAATGTATATCTTATGTAATGTGTTCCTTCTGAATAAAGATTATTATTATTATTATTATTATTATTATCGAAAATATTATTTATACTAGCTAAAGTACTAGCTACAGGCCCATTTAGCTAGATTTGCGATGCTGGGGCCTTCGACCTCAGTAACTTGGGTGCCTGCGGCCCCCCAATTATTGGCGAATCAATTATTCGGTCAATAAAACTATAGAAAAGAACGCAGCCATGAAATCTTAAGCTTCACAAATCTTGATACAATGAGTTCGGATGTGAGGCTTAAGATTTTCATTGCTGCGTTCTTTTCTAGCTAAAGGGGGCCCTACGGGCCCATTTAGCTAGACCTGCGGTGTTGGAGCCTGCGGCCCTCCAATTACTGAGGGGGAAGTCAATTGTTAAGTTTCACAAAAGTTCCTCGTGAACTTAAAGTAAAAGTAAACTATTAAACTTTCTCTGCCTTAATACTTTCTTTTCAAAATCTTCGCTATCCGATTTCAACTTTTGAAATAATTTTTTTGACAAACTCTGCTTCAATTATATTATAGAAGAAGATCGTTTTTAACTAGGGTCATATATGTGCAGTATTTTCTTCAGTTTATTGAACAATACGAAGAACCTTACACGTGTATGGGAAACTTTAAAATAAATTTTTTTTCCTGGTGTTTCTTATTCAAGTAAACATTTTATATATATATATATATATATATATACATATACTGTGTCTATATATATATATATTATATATATATATATATTTATAT
This sequence comes from Bathynomus jamesi, assembly GCA_023014485.1. Taxonomy (NCBI): domain Eukaryota; kingdom Metazoa; phylum Arthropoda; class Malacostraca; order Isopoda; family Cirolanidae; genus Bathynomus; species Bathynomus jamesi. The sequence continues at coordinate 57,088 of JAJOZX010012639.1, forward strand.
TTATATATATATATATATATATATATATATATATATATATATACACGGGATGAATCTCACAATTAAACATGTGAAATAAATAAATGATGCACACTCACAAGGAAAAATGAAAAGCGATTTCAAGACCTTTTGTGTATTCAAAAGTACACCTCGTCAGGGAATTCCTGAAAAGGAGTACTGTTGAATACACAAAACGGCTTGGAATCGTCGTTTCTCACTTTTCCTTGTAGTAGTGCATATATATATATATATATATTTTTTTTTTTTTATTTATTTATTTATTATCATACTTATTCCTGAAATGTAAGTTACTTCCTAATTGAAGTTGTTAAATCTAACCTAGCTATCCTAACCTAACAAAATTTAATCCAAACTGATCTGGATTCGAGGTTATGTTTCAACTATTCTCTAAACACAATCAAGCAGGAGCTAAATTGACTTTTATTTGATGTGGAAAAAATACTGTTACCCGTAAGCAGAAGCTAATTGATACAAAAGATGGAACAGGATTAGCGCTGATGTAACCTCTCTCTCTCTCTCTCTCTCTCTCTCTCTCTCTCTCTATATATATATATATATAGATATATATATATAGAGAGAGAGAGAGAGAGAGAGAGAGATTTCCTGAAGATCAAATTGTTTGAATCTCAAATAACAATAGTATATATGTACTGTATGAAAAGGTTTTTTTTTTTATGCCAAAGAAAGAAGTGGCGCTACATCAATAAAAATGCAAAATTCCTGAACTTCGGTGGAAAGTAGTTGAAAATATAATTGCATTATTAAAATGAAGATGTTATGTGCTATGTATGTTACACTTATCGAAATCCACAATGATAGTGCAGTCACAGCTGTGAGAAAAGAACTCGCGAATTACCATTCTAAATCGCTTTGAAACCAAAAATAAAATGGAATCACACTTCTTGCTTCAGCTTTGCATCCTAGATCAAATGCGAGCTTAGTTTATTTTTAAAAACTAAATGCTTAAAAATACAACTTCGAGTTTAGGAAGAAGTGTGCAAAATGAGCTTTATGGCCTTGACTATCAATTCTACTAAAAATGAAAATAGAAATTTACTGCAAGGGTCTCTTTTCAGGCGAAACGCAAGAGAGTATTTGGGACTGCTTCACAGTAACAGAAGATTTGAATAATTAAACACACACACACACACACACACACAGAATGCAGTTAAATGTAGAAAAAAGGATAGGTTTGGAAACCAAAATAGCCGATGACATCGCTCGTTTTATGATTCCAAAATCAACAGTCACTGAGGGAAAAGGCTTATTTATACTAGGGTTTCTTTCCCGGGATCCTGGCTATTTTTATTGGATTTGAAAATCCCGGGAATTGGACAAATATCCCGGGAAATCCCGGAATTTTAAAATGACAATTTATTTTTTATTTATTTATTTGTTTTTCTTTTGTTATTAGAAGGCTCTTGGGTAAAATTAAGGAAAACTGCATAATATTTACCACATTTTATTCTACTTTTCTGCTTTCTTAAATGAACACCTACTACATTAGCAACTTAGAGCAATCTAAAAGTGGGCCCGGATGCCAAAAACTGGCTGAGGGAATGTCGCTAGCGCTGCGTATAATACAAGGAACCGAGTCTCAGTATATTATCTAGCGATCGCAGGCAACTCATCTTGCTCAGAGTTTAAGCAAGCATTTGAAGCAAGAACTGCAGTTATTCGAGACAATAGGGAACAGAACTTCAAACATCATGAATTTATTTGATGCACTGAAAACCATTCCGCCAACCTCTGTTGATTGACTCTTTAAATATTTTAAGATAAATATTTTAAGATAAAATATTTTAAGATAAAAGGATGAAATTATTTTTTCTAATGAAGTTTATTTTATTTTTATTTTTTTGTATTGGCTAAATATTTTAAGATAAAATATGTTGAGATAAAAGGTATAAATTATTTTTTTTGAATGAAGTGTCTTTTTCTTTTTATTTTTTATTTGCAAATGCACTTAATTATAATTAAAGGAATATAATATTTTAACCTTTTATTTGTCCCCTGCAGATGAATAGCATGATAAATATTATGTTTAATAAATAATAAATAGCTACCATTGATTGGTAAATTCAATTCAAGTATTACAATGCAAAAGTGGTCATCTAGGCATAAGTAATTGGTTATCCCAATTCTAAAAGGGTATTTTATCACTGAACAATAACAAAAATTACCGTTCTCTTAAATATACAACCATTTCCTGATTTCCCGGGATCTCAGGAATTGGCTTCATTTTTCCGGGAATTCCCGGGATTTCCCGGGATGAAGAAAGCTGCATATAAGGAGAAACCCTAATTTATACACGTATCCAGGATAAAAAAAATGTTAGTCAAAGCCTGCCGATATCTAGTCAGGCCACGTTTATACAGAATTTCATGGACCTACAAAACGGTGAATTACTGAATTTAGACCTCAGAAGAGAAGTTCAATCGGGTCTTTTCGGTTTGAAGCACTGTGAAAAAAACAAAAAATATTATTTGTAGATAGAAAATGTATATATTTGTTAAGAAGTGTACATTTTATGGTGAGAAATGTATAATAGTTTAACTAGAATAGATTGAAAATTGGAAAATATCTTGTAAAATTTTCTCAAATAGGTTTTAAGTTGTGTTCTTTCGACTCCAAACGAATTCGCAAAATGTTTCATCTATTTCAACTGTAGTTTGGACCTCCGATTTTCATTGGATGCTTTGGAACTTTGTCGGCACAAACTTGGTGCACGTAAGAAAGTTAGGTTAGGTTAGGTTGTATTCCATTTCTCCACAATAAAATGTACTTTTCTTAACAAATATATATATTTTCTACCTACAAATATTATTTTCTTTTGTTTTTCCAGTGCTTCAAACCGAAAAGATCCGTTCAATAATTTCTGCAGCAAATATGAGTAAAAGAGCTAACGGGAAATTATTTATTTTTCTACTATATAAAAACAAGTTGTGTGTTGTTGTTGTTGGTTAGCCGATCAGCCCACCCTGATCGAGCAAGCCGGCGGCACGCAGGTAACCGCTAGCCCTCTCCGGAGTGGAAAAGAGGTTCAGCGCAATAGTGATGTTGTGTTCTATGTTGTGCTAGAGCGGTACAGTCTGTCATAATGTGTTCAATTGTTTGTGGTGTGTCCTGGCACAGGTGGCAGGTGTCGTCTGTGGAGTTGTCTAGTCTGTGTTTATATGTCTGTAAGTTAGGGTGATGTCCACATCGGAATCGTGCTAAGTTAACTCGATCCGATCTACTCAGTCTGTTTGTGTGTAATTCTGTCTGTCTGTCTGTCCGTTTGTCCGTTTGTCTGTCTGTCTGTCTGTCTGTCTGACCGATTGTTAAACTTTTGGGTCTCTAAAAAGAGCTGATTTTTTTTTTTTTAATAGGATAATATTAGAGGGAAAAAAGTTGAGGGAATGATTATTTTATTATTATTATTACGGGTGGCAATGTGAAGCTTCAGATTTTCATGACTGCGTTCTTTTCTATAGTTTTATTGACCAAATAATTGAAACCCCAGTAATTGAGGGACCTGTAAAACAACGAAAATATCACGACTAAACCTAATCAATCGTCAAGGGCGATTGACATCGGGGGTCAACTGGGGGTCATTATTGTCGGTTCAATTATTTGATCAATAAAACTATAGAAAAGAACGCAGCCATGAAAATCTTGAGCTTCACATTGTGTCGAGACTTGTGAAGCTTAAAAAGAGTTTCAGACTATAGTTTTATTGACCAAATTAATTGAATCCCTAGTAATTGAGGGACCTTTTATATATTTCTTGGAGTTACCCCATGCTGTAATGCAATATAATAAATGTGGATTGATGAGGGGATAATATAGGGTAAGGAGTGCGTTTTGAGGAGGGGTCTTTTTTTAGTTTAAATAATATAAAGAGAAATATTGATGTTTTGGATTTGATATGTCGTACATGACTTTTTAAATTTAGTTTTTCGTCTAAATTAATGCCAAGTACTTTAGCCTCATTCACTCTTGCAAGAGTAGTACACCCTATTTTTATTTGACAGTTTGTATTAATATGTTTTGTGATAATGACCATATAGTATGACTTTGTCAGGTTTAAGAAAGGTTTATTAGCACACATCCATTTATACAAATTTTCTAATTGCCTATTCATTTCATTAATCAGAAGGTCTAACTTCTAAGTTATGATGGGAAGAAATAAATGTGGTATCATCCTCGTATTGTATGTGATTTACTGTTGTTGAGAAATAAAAATCGATGACGTGAATTAGAAATAGTAATGGGCCAAGAATAGATCTTTGTGGGACTCCACTAGTTAGCATCGCCTTGTCGGATAAGTTATACTTTAATCTGATATATTGATGGCAATTTGATAGCTATGATTTAAACCAATCGGGTAATGGGGGAGGGGTGGGAGTAATGGGGAGGGTGGTTATGCAACAAGGGGGTGGGGGTTAGCCCCCAAGTTGCATAAAGGGGGTGAGGAGGTTTTGAGGGGAGAGGGAGAATGATCTCCCCCCAAAGGGGTAACCCTAACCTTTTGAGCTTCGCCATCTGAGCTAGTGGGTTAAAAATTTGTGAAGCTATATTTAAAATGTAAAATAATATTTTTGTCTTCATCTCAGTACTCCGCGAAGATGCCCATAGGGCAGGGAGCCGAAAGCTCTGCTTGTTTAAAGAGAATATACTTGCGTTTAATACCCACAATGAGTGCAGGTTTGATCCATTGATTGTGTATTTAGTTTTAGATATTACTTTTGATTTAAGATGAAAGTTTATGTTGAATATACCCATTAGTGTGTTTGAGAATGCTCAAAATTTTGTATATGTAGTTTTCATTAGAATAAATTATGTATCGTATAATATAATTCTATATGGTCTGTATTAAAGACTTAAGTAGTAAGTGACAAACTTGAATTCAGGGAAAATCATTAAATAAAAGAACTTAAGGAAAGTTGGCAAAGAAATTCTGAATGGGGATTATATTCTGGTAAACCAAAATAGAATTGGTGTTACAGTGGCCTGAAAACCTCAAGTTTACATTATTTCTGAAAAAAAGTTATTTAATTGCTTAGTGCCAAAGAAATATTAGATTGGAATCTGGATTTGTGTTAGAAATTTTTTGCAGAAATTGAAAATGGAGTTAAGTCGATTCCTCAAGTATAAGAATTAACCAGCTATAATTTGAACATACAAGTATGTTTTTATTTCAGTTTATGTTCAATACATAGTGTATATATTATTTACTAATTCAAATTCACTTATTGCTATATTTCTATATGTACAAAGAACATACAAAAGATGCAATAAGCAATATATAAAAGTCGATCAATAGAAAATTTCCTGAACATATTCATTTCACCGTAAAATTAAAATGTTTTGTATAATTTTAAAATACCTCTTAAAGTATTTCCTTCAATTAAAAATGTCGAAATGTATTAATTATTTAATTTTGTTTTATATAAATTAAAACTTCGCTTATACTCAGAATTTAGTTCTGGCTTTTTCCACCCTTGTAAATAACTTCTCATTTCACAACCTTGCCATTCTCCAGATATAAATACAAAAAAAGGGAAGTTTTTAAAAATTGTTGGTTTTATTGAATTTTTTATTTGTTAGATTTTCTCAGTCATATATTGCATATGTGTAGCGACAGAGACGCCTTCAGATACTTTCGCGATTTCCACACAACCACGACCAACTTGACGTCACATCGCGAGACTCACTCGAGACTTTTCCTCTGCCCGGAACGTCACACCTCAACCTCGTTATAAGGGACTCTTGGGCACGACGCCTCAGTCGCATCTCGATTTCTCTCCTCTGAAGAATTCCAGTGACACGAGAGATCTCACCATGTAACAACGTGTAACAGGCCTCATTGGCCTGGTGTCATTCATCTAATTTTATATGAAGACTTTCATTACCTCGCGTGTTATTATAATATTGAAGTCATTATTCAAATGCACATTTATAACATTTCAATACAACTTTCATTCAAACAACTGCAACGTTTATTTGTTTCACTTAAATCTCATTTATTTTGTTTTATAATAAAGGAAAAAACTCACTCTATTAATTTCCTAATTAATCATTACTTGGTCTGAAGCGATCATAATCCGTAAAAACTTACCTAATTAACATAACAATTATTATTATAGTGCCAACGAGACAATATACAGTATGTATATATATATATATATATATATATATATATATATATATATATATATATATATATAAACTTGAGGAAACATTATTTCCCTGAAAAGTCCCTAAAACGATTACTCTATAAAGAACATTAATTTTTGTAAACCCATTTGGGAAATGTTTATGTGTCAACAACCGCAATTCTTTTATTTTCATGAAAGACGAATAGTTCATTTTTATTCCTAAAGACCTTAACAGCAGAGTTAAATCGACTAAGGTTTTAGTATTATTGCAGTATATTAGTATATTTGCATATTAGTATGAAGTTGAAAGTGTATTTGTATATTAGTATGAAGTTGAAAGTATATTTTGTATATTAGTATGAAGTTGAAAGTATATTTGTATATTAGCATGAAGTTGAAAGTATATTTGTATATTAGTATGAAGTTGAAAGTATATTTGTATATTAGTATGAAGTTGAAAGTATATTTGTATATTAATATGAAGTTGAAAGTATATTTGTATATTAGTATGAAGTTGAAAGTATATTTGTATATTAGTATGAAGTTGAAAGTATTTGCATATTAGTATGAAGTTGAAAGTATATTTGCATATTAGTATGAAGTTGAAAGTATATTTGTATATTAGTATGAAGTTGAAAGTATATTTGCATATTAGTATGAAGTTGAAAGTATATTTGTATATTAGTATGAAGTTGAAAGTATATTTGCATATTAGTATGAAGTTGAATATGACTACAAATTTTACTTCTCTCTATTTATTAATCCATTTTGACACCAAGCGAAGTAACATAGTATGGACCTATACCCATTTGGTCGATGGGAGGTAATATCAACACTAAAATAATAACAACTTAACCTAACCTAGCGCAACCTAACCTCCCCCAACCTACCTTAATCTAACCTACAATAACTTTATTTTAGGTCACGTCGATCAGATGTCGCTAAAGTAAAATTCCCAATTTGTTTAGCAATATTAAAATTTCAACGCTTTTCAACACCCTGTAAAATGTATGCAAATTGGAAAAAAGCTTTGTGCACAAAAGAGAAAGTTCAAAGAACATCGTTTTTACTCCTTTACTTCTCTATAATTAAAAAAAAATCAAATAAAAACAGTTTCGTAGCTTAATTCCTGATAAAAAGAGATCAATTTCACTGTAAATTAATTCTCAAAATATTTCTAAAAATTTTGCTCTTTTTATCAGATCATATTCTCAGAGAAATTGCAGTTAAATAAAGATAGGAACGTGACGTCACTGGTGTTTCTAATCTTACGTTGCCTTCTTTTAGCAGTGAATATACTTAAAAGCTGGACAACTTTTGTGCTTAAATAATACAAAATATGTAGACATATATGGATCTTCTACTGTTTTAACACTCCGGACTACTTCTTACGTGTTCGCGTCAAAACTCTATCCTACCCTTGGGTCACTTCTTACGCGAAATGCTTCAAGTTCATCTGTGCCTCGTTACAGCTGACACATTACATGCGTCAAGACGACAATACTCACAGAAATTTTGCATTTACTCTTGTCCAGATCAACTTGACGCGTTTCGCGTAAGAAGTGGCCCAAAGGTAGGATAGAGTTTTGACGCGAAACGCGTAAGAAGCAGTCCAGAGTGTTAAGAACCGTCTGTATGGGACATTTAATGTCAAATTTGAAACCTCAGATTTCCTTCTAATTCTCTTTGATAAAATTTCCTTACGTTTTCGAACTCGTAAATGGAAAAAAAAAAAAAAAAATCAGCTTATTTATTTGTTCTCTTATTGTTTGGTTCTCAAAGCTAGTTTTTATTTTTTATTAAGAAGTTGAAACATCTGAAATCCTTCTCTGTCTCCCGAAAGTCGAAACAATGTTATTTAAAATATTTTTCTTTAGTCTTAATTCCAACATTAAAGAAGAAAACTTCAAAACCGACTTTGAAATATTTGAAATATACAACTAAATTTCGAGAATGTTAAAAGTATTTCTTATTTTAATCCTTTTGGAAAGCGAACTAGAAGGCGCAGTCAAAAATAAAGGTCGCCGAAAAAATGTTTGGAAAAATTAGTAAAAATACAAAAAAATTGCAAGTAAATAATTATGAACTGGTTTAGAAATTTTGTTATACCACACCTTGGCTGCTTTGAGTGGATACCAAAAGCGAAGGCTTTCATAAACACACAAAAAAGACATAAAAAATAAGCACTTTCTCTCTTCCCTTCCCCCTGCATAGGTGATATCAGAAATGACATGGGAAGGGAATGCAAGTTAAAATTAATAAAACAAACTCCCTTCAGAGTCGCATTTTGATTCCCGAGGAGGGGAGGTCAAAAGAGAAGGAGGAAAAGTGAGCTATGTGGAAAAAAATTAATTTGTTCCCAGTTCCACTCCCTTTTATCACGGAACCCAACAAGGGGAGATCCTCTGCTGGGAGCTTAGACGATCCAACAATACCAAGGTGGTCAGCGGGAACATACTGAAATTCTCGTTTTATCCCTATTCCCCACAACTGAAGGGTGTTGCCCACGAAGGAGCCGCAACCCCAAGGTAGACTCAACTTCCAGATAAAGGGAAAGGAGGAGTATACGGGTCTCCATTTACGGAAAACACTTGTAAAGGCTGGAAGATGCCGTCCTCGGTCCTAGCCCCAAAACCGAGGAACAGGGACAGCACTTAGTCTGGCCCCTCCGTCGATTCGCTTTAGGCATGGGTAACCCTGTCCATCACGACATCATTGGAGCAAGCAAGCTCCCCCACCATAGAAAGCTGGCTGCTTGCAGAGCAACTAAAAATATGAAGTATGTTCTACTGTAAAGAGTAGTTGTGTAACTGTCCGTATAAATAATTTAGATATCAAATGAAGTGACATCGCTGGAGAATTTTCAATTCTGGCACTAAGGAATGAAGAGACGGCGAGGGGTGGGAACTTGACTACATAGCTCTGGAATTATCTTTGTTTATTAATAAAAGCAAACTTAATAAGGTTAAAGCATATATGCACTTTTATTTTGTTGATATACAGGAAACGATTTATATTTTATCATATTCCCTTTGCCATTCATTTGCATAATTTTGTGTGTGTGTGGTGTGTGTGTGTGTGTGTGTGGTGTGTGTGTGTGTGTTTAGGAAGGTCAGTATAATCGCTACCCAGTCATAAAAAAGTGAAGGCGTGGTATAAGACTTATGCAGTATGTCAATCAATTAATAATTAAATTTTGTTTAGTATTTTGGGTACAGATATATTTTTAGGGGAACTTTTTCCCCTCACTCTACACTCAAAAACCGAGTTTTCAAGCTAATTTGAAGTTAAGAGATAAAAAATATCAAATATTCAGAATATTTAGTTGTTTATTTATTCATATACTCTTTAATTTTACTATAAAAAATATAATTTTTTTTATTCTTTTATTGTAAATATTAATTAAAATACATTTCGCGTTTTTCTTTCTTTGATTTTTTGATTATTCTCTGCAACACTTTCCATTCTTTCGAAATGAATAGAGTATTTGAAATATTCTTTAGACATTTTGAATATTCGCGGGAATTAATACTTTGAAGGTGAGTAAACGAATGAAGAACAAAAGGTAAACTTGTCACAGCTCTTCGCCCCAAAACCGCTTCATTCACGCACATTTCAGGAAATAAAAAAAAATTAAACTGGTTATATAACAGCTATGAATGAAAGCTTTGGTTTCAGGAATCTTTTTTACTTTTATTTTTGTTTCTTAACAGTTTAAATAAACTCTCTAGACTGAATTACTGGAGCTACAAAATTTATGTAGGCACGTATAGATTTTTTCACAAAGGAGACAATTCACAACTTTCTTTTTCTTCCTACTAAATAAATGTCCAGCAACATTTCTTAAAGTTTACAAACAAATATTTTCAAGACATTATTTTTACCACCGTGTTTACCATACGAAAATTTTAATCCTTAGTGGTTGTATTCTCTCTCTCTCTCTCTCTCTCTCTCTCTCTCTCTCTCTCTCTATATATATATATATATATATATATATATAATAATAAACCTCATTTATTATTATATATATAGAGTCGTTGTCAAGTTTTGTCCCTCCGAATATTATAAAATATATAGACATAGACCATTTCCTCACCGTTATTACAATGTGCTCAGTTGCCATGGCAACTAAAAGTAATTCGCGAAGGATATATTTGTTTTTATCTTTTTTTCTTCTTTTGCGATAAGGTGGTGAATTTGGCACTTCGTATGAAGTATAAAGCAATAGTGCCAACCTTAAATCTCGAATACAGTAATATTAAGTATTTTGGCTGTAATAATTTATAAATTTCTATAATTTAACGTACTTTGTAAAGTTAGGACAAATTTAATTATAATAAAGCACCCGAATATCAACGTAAATATTAGGAATGTATAAAAATAGAGTAATTTAAGTAACGTTGATGAATATTTATATTGTAGACGTCTTAAAAGCAAAATGTGTGAATTAGTCTACAATAAAACTATCGAAAGGAACCTTTTTTCCGCACCTTTGGTTTCTTGCAATATTATTTATTTAAAATATAATATGTTTTTCTCAAGCACTCCCTTTACTTTAATATACTATTATCTTAATAATTATTATATTAGAAAATTTGAGGTTATACATACTGTATGCAGTAAAATATTAAGACGAGATAATACAGTTAGTTTATTTTTTTGTCCGTTGCAACATCAATGTTCGTATGATAGGAGGAACCTACAACTGAACCTGGATTCAGAACCAAGGATACCTAAAGAATCAAATATACATATATATTTGCATTGAAAAGCATAGTTCCTATGTTTCCAGACTTTTGACTCACCCTGTATATATCATCAACGTATAAATCATGTCAACAGATGACCTTCAAATCGAGGAAGAGTTTCGCCGTTATACATACAGACACACACACACACACACACACACATATATATATATATATATATACACCCCAAGCTTAGAAAATTATGAGGAAATAAAATTTTAAAATTCTCTTAAAAGCCAAATAAATGACTGAATAAATATATAAATAGTAAAAAGTAAATCTGTCCATATAGCCAAAGAATTAAAGGAAGCCTGAAAACTGTAATAGTTTATTCGACAAAGTCGTCAAGCAAAAATGGTTGAGGGAACTTCGCCTCCTTAATTGCCTATTTCACTACGCGTATCTTAATAGAACGGAAGAATACCCTCAATGACGCGTATTTTATAACCACAAATTATTTATGGCTATTTTTCGTTCAAGCAATATTGGCTTCTGGGATCAAAGTAATTTTTACAGGTCGTACAGACAAAGGAAAAACCAAGTTTTAATTAAATCACTGAGTGAATTTCTAATCTGACCTCATTTTTGTCTCGCTAAAACGTAATTAACAAACTTTATTAGGGAAAGCATTTAATTATTTCAGCAATTTTCACCATCGAAACTCATCACTAAGTTGACTAATTTCCGCATTAGCATTTAGATTATAGAGAAAATTCAGTTAGCGAGAAAAGTTGGAAGCAAAATCCTTAAACAAACGTTTAACAAGAGAAAAATAATAGAAAATACTAAAAAGGTTTATTTTGACAATGTTTTGAAATTCGGGAGAGTTTTAGTGTCACTTGAAGTTTTGTGTTTGGTTTGTATTTATTTAATTAAAATTAAACTATTTTTATACTCTAACAGTTCGTTACGAATAGGATTAAAATTCCAATTGGTTCGTTCAAATAAGTTGAAGAAAGGAGATATGATATTTAATAATAACTATAGGATATAAACCCAATTATGAAATTAGAATATATTAGTTATTATTCCATTTAGTTATCGATAACCAGTCTATCTTATTCCTAAGAAATTGTAAGACATATTTACACACTTGCATTAATATAGTTAATGTGATAAACCAGCGTTTCCCAACAGGGTTGCACCAAAATTTCATGAAAATTACAAAAATAATAATTCAATTGAAAATTGAAAATTCAAAAGTTACTGAAGGTATGAAAATCTGAAATGAAACAACAACATTTGCGATTTATTAAGTCCATACGGAAACTCTGTTGGATTAGTTTGAAGTTAGGTGTTATTGGTGGTGGGGAACGGGAGTTGGGAGTGGGGAAGATTAGATGTAGAACAGTTGAAAGCGAGAAACTTCCGGGATACCACGAGAGAAAAACGAATGGCATTATGGTGCCTTGAACCAAATAAGATTGGAAACTACTGTAATAAACACTCACGATCCGGACTTTATCACAATTTAATAAATTCGAACTACTGTACTTGTGCATTAGCTAGAAAAAAGGACAATCCTATCCCTTTCCATGCGCCACTAAACCATTTAATGGAAATACACAGCAATGAATAAAGCATTATACCAATGATACTCTTTTCTGGAAGAATTTCCTCAGCTCCAGCAAAGGCTGGATTAACCAATGGCCCCTGTGGTCCCAGGGCTAGAGTTTCTATACCTTACTGTACAAAGACATTTTTTTTTATTCTATATTCTTATTTTTTATTACTCACTATTAATTTTACTCAAAATATCAATATTTCAGTACCAGAAAAAAAAAACAGCATCGGTGATCATGGGAACCCCACCAGACATTAATTCGGCGTTGCCTCCAGTTGTTCTAGTCCCTTGCCGTGTTCTCATCCAGCTTCATGCGGGCTGTCAAAGGTAAAAATTTATTTATTATTACATTTTATTTTTTATTATTTATTTATTAGTATTTGAAAGTAAAATAAAATTATTTTATCATTTTAATATTTTAGCATTATATTGACATTATTTTGTACAAAACAGCCAGCCCCCGGTTCACTACATTCGTTTCTTTATTAATACAAACTCAGGTCGAAAACAGGCAATTATTTTTAAATTATACTTTCTTTTGCAATCCTAAATTTATTCCTTTCAAAATATGAGAAAATGATGCTTGTATAGGCTTAATGAAATCAGTAATAGGCTGCAAGAACGAGTCAGTAATCCCGCTTCAGGTCATTGACAAAGTAGAGTGGTGTGAAGAGAACATGCAAGATTATTTCCGTACCTTCATGTTAACAGCCTTTAATAGCCTATAACAAGGTGCTCCATTCGGTGCTTTTGTCCTTAAAGGAGAAAGTTGGAAAATAAGGGTCCAATAAAGATCTGAAAAGCCACTTTTACAAGGACTGTTTCTTCAAAATTTGTTTTCCTTAATATTCCGAGGGAATACACACATACACACATTATATATATATATATATATATATATATATATATATATATATATATATATATATATATATATATATATATATATATAGATGCGTCTCGGTGGTGTAGTGGTTAGCATCGCTGACTACAAATCCACCTGCCCGAGTTCGAAACCCGAAACCCAGCTGTTCATCCTTCCACACAATAAAAATTGGTTGGTAGATACTGTATAGGGCACCCTGGTTAAGACGCTGGGCTGCTGATCGGGGGGGTCGTGAGATCGAGTCCGGGCGAGGACTTTGCAATTTCTGACCACCCGTAGTGGGGCGCGGTTCGGATTCCCCGTTAAACTGTAGGTCTAAGGTGGAGTGACAAGCTTGTCCTTCGTCAGAATGAACAATCCTGCCGGAAACAAAACCAGGTAACCAAGGTCTAAATATATAACCTTGGTTAACCTTGGTTTTGCTTCTTCCCGAATTGTTCATTCTGACGAAGCTCAAGCTTGTTGCTTCACCTCAGCCCTACAGCTTAATGTGGAATCTGAATCACGACCCACCACGAGTAGTCAGAAATTACAGAGTCCTCTCCCGGACTTAATCTCAAGACTTCCTGATCAGCAGTCCAGCGTCTTAACCACTAGACTACCAGGGTACCCATTTATCTACCAACCAGTTTTATTGTATGCAAAGAAAAACATCTCGGCTCTGGGTTTGCTGAACGCCGACTGCCGTAACCGGGTGTCGAACCCGGGGCCGGTGGATTCGTAGTCAGCGATGCTAACCACTACAATATATATATATATATATATATATATATATATCATGGGATAATGAATATAGAATATTTGCCATAAAGGAACAATAAAGATCAAAGGAAGAAGTTTGTCTATCGCGAGGAGCGTCTCAAATGAACTGTAAATTTTATGATGCTTTTTTAAACTTTAGAAAGTAACAAAGGTTACAAAGAAAATAATAAATTATTTCTTTATAGCTACAGTAAAAAATTATATATATATATATATATATATATATATATATATAAGATATTTAAAATTCCCAAAAGTTAAAAGTATATAAAACACTAAAAACCGCGAAGCTTTTTGAAGAAGTCTTCCTTCTTCATTCGGGCGGTGGGAAAAATCTGATTTTTATTGTCTTACTTATTTTACACGGTCATTGTGTTTTTAATACATTTAATATATTTAATACATTTACATCGGCCCCGGGATCGAGACCCGGTGGTGATGGCAGGCAGCGCGCAGCAGAACCCACCTGTTCATCTTTCCACACAATAAAAAAAATGGTTGGTAGATAAATGGATACCCTGGGTAGCCTAGTGCCTAGTGGTTAAGACGGTGGGCTGTTGGTGGGGCGTGGTTTGGAGTCCATGTTAAACTGTAGGTCTAAGGTGGAGGGACAAGCTTGAATTTCGTTAGAATGAACAATTTGGTCGGCAGCAAAACCAAGGCAACCAAGATACTGTACTCTGTGCAATATAATAGTGCAGAGTAAATGGAATAAAATCCAAGGTAAAACACAATTTGCATTATGCTATAGTGCCTGCAGCATGTGAAGCAGGAATTGTCAGCAAGGGAGGATATTTTGACGACAAGTCCTTGAAGAAACTACACTTCTGAAGTAGGTCTTTATTGCATTTTCTGATAATTCCCCATAAAATAATGTACACTGTACAGTATAGAACATATTTACTGTATATGAGTTACTTCCCCCCCCCCCTCTTTAATTCGTTTGTGTAATTGCCCAATTCATGAAATGGGCAATATAACTGCCTATTTCATGAAATGGGCAACTTCCTACTCATTACATGAAACGGGTATTTATATTGCCCAGTTCGTGAAATGGGCGGAATTTTGCTTACCCATTTCATGAAATGGGCATCTGTCGGAAGGAAAATTAAAATTTCGACTGAATCATTTTTAAAAAAGTAAAACCTTAAAGAGAGATAAGGCAAGTGATAATGATTAGTCTACATTCTTACAGGATTTGTGACTGTGACAGGCGCTGTTGCAACGAAGATTATTTTTCAAACATAAACATCGTTTAGTTAGACAATTACTTCTACAATGGCACCTCCTGAACCCTTGTCCTCCACAAACACTTTGTAGTTTAACGATTTCGCGAATGCTTAGTTTGTTTGAGGGAATATCGCTAGATTTAAGACCAGTATAATGAACAGATTCAAACTGATTCCTTGAAAGTTTACCGTTTATTACTTCGACTTTTGTTCCTACTGTGTAGCCACCGTCGTCTTTAGCAAGAATTATACCTATTATATCACGAGGATCACCTTTACTACGATCAAATTGAAATATTGTAACTATTACATTATAACCAACGTCAACCGCTGGCAACGTTTTTTACTTCGCGTCAACATTTTTTCTGCTTGTAGCACTACAGTATGTCCCCATGAGCTTTTTGCCGTGTGAGTACAGCAAGGTGTACACTGTACAGCAGCATCGTCTTGTGATACGTCCTTAGGTGATACTCGCAGCACGGCTGTTTCATGCGCAGGCGAGTGGTCTGGCTGTAGCGGTGGTAGTGCGGGTGTTTCAGCAACATTGTCTTGTAATAGCGGTGGTAGTACGGGTGTTTCAGCAACATTGTCTTGTAATACTTGCTGCACGGCTGGTTCATGCGCAGGCGAGTGGTCTGGCTCCAGCGGTGATGGTACAGGTGTTTCAGCAGCATTTTCTTGTGCTGGCAATGTTTAGGCGTTGCAAATGGGCAACTTACTGCCCATTACATGAAATGGGCATTTATACTGCCCACTTCGTGAAATGGGCGGAATTTTGCTTGCCCATTTTGTAGAATTGTATAATATTTTAAAGGTCATACACGTGATTGCCCATTTCACGAACTGGGCAATATAAATGCCCATTTCATGTAATGGTCAGTAAGTTGACCATTTCATGAAATGGGCAATTATATTGCCCAGTTCATGAATTGGGCAATTACACAAACGGGGCGTAACATATGTTATATAATGTTATAATGTTTCAGACCAACAAAGACCCTAGGATCCACTCATGGCTGGTCTACCTAACTGTGTTCGTAATCGTGTATTGTGTATGTCCTCCGTGGTGGCGGAGGGGACCTACAATTTTACGTGGGTTCCGAACCACAAGAACATAAGAAATTTATGTAAAAACTGCCGGTAAATTGGCAACAACCAATTTTTACGAAGCTAAATAATTATCAATTTAAAACTAATTAATTATCGATTTAAAACTAAAGATAGACTCTCTGGATCCAGAGGATCAAGTCATAATAGACTACTGTCCACAAATATGTTACACTCTATATCTATTTATAACGGACATGCAAATATATCAGATCCAAAGAATCCAGTCAATTTCATTACGGTATCCATCAAGTCACGGTCCATATCGATTGCGGACCAAGTCAAAATTTACAACCATATACATTACAATATATACACTTAGGAGGAAAAGTGTAGGTGTGGCTGTAAAGACTGTACAGTAATGTAGAAATGTGTGTGCACCCATTTTAGGTCTCCCATTTAAAGGTGTTTGTGGGGCAAGTGAAGATCATGAGTTTTTCAATACCTCACAGTACTATGGGGAGCACCGCTCGGCAGAGGAATCTCTTTAAATAGGGTGTGTAAGGACAGAGAGTATCCCCTAACCCAAGACGCTGCCTCTCTATATCCCACAACACTTGTGTTGAGCTGTGGGATCTGTGGGATCTGTGGGATATATATATATATATATATATATATATATATATATATATCTAAAACCATTAGAAAATGGTTATTAGGAAGGTTCGAACCCATGTCGTGAGATTTTAAAAGCCACTGTTGTTGTTATTTTTTTCTCCTAGAGAGTGCATTTACTGCACTGAAATGCTTTATAAACAACAGAGAATATGGTGGACCGCGGGTTCGAGTCACGTTGGTTCTCATGTACTTTCTCATTAAAACGTATTTTCCAAATGCACCATGGTTATTGTATACAAGCACATAGCACTTCTCAAGTTCGAGCCCCCTTACAATTATGAGCAAAAATCAAACAAAAATAAAGTTTTTAAGTTTTGTACATAACTGGAAGATGAATCCTGACTTAGGGCAATCCATCCCAGATGAGCCGGGAGCGGGGCCGCCGAGAGGGCGGGGAAGCCGGGTTATATCCCCGGGGCCCAGAAAGAGGGGGTATAAAACCTAAAAATATTAATAAAGCAATTGATTAAATAACAGAGGAAATATAATTAATGAACATACATTTTATAGAGATTATCATACTGTATGTTTTGAATAGTGACTTGGACATATATCAGTTTGCTTGTTATGTACACAAAAAACATTCATAATAAAATACTGAGTAAACAGGGGGCCCCATATACCAATCCTTCCCCGGGGCCCGGGGCAGCTCTCGCCGGCCCTGGCCGGGAGTATCTGGCTATGTGAGATGGAGAAGTCAAGAATGTATGTCTTTCCACCATCAAGCCCGTTCTAGAGGTGGGGGCCAGCAGCCTGGCCTCCGCGTGAAAAGAGACAGACGTCGCGGAACCTCTGACAGGTTGACAGGTATCCCAACTGAAGAAACTCCACCTGGCAGCTCATGTTGAACTTAAATTTTAGGGTAGTACGTTTTATTCATGTTCTCATTGTTTTTACGACTGACGTGGAGCAACCCCACACCGTAATAGACACACTACATGTTTCATAGTTTCACTGATGCAGTTAGAATGAAACTTTTCATGGTTAAGACGTCTCAAAACTGACGCCTTTCATTTCCAAATAATTCAGCTTCAGTGTCATCACCCCAAAGAATATTCATCCATTAATCAAACCAGTTTTGATGTTTATTTGCAAAGTTAAGAGGTTGACCTCAATAATATATCACTTGCAAAACATTACATGATATTGAATGTGAGTGACACTGAATGCGAGTTACAGTGTTTGCCAGTCGAGATGACATCTTATGCAAGTGGTGAGATTTGAAGGTGTGCGTGTTTGCAAGTGAGTGGAGTAACAATGTGACTGCTGACAAATGAAGGGGGAGTGGGAGAAGGGGTCCGACGGTGATAATGCGCATAAAGTTCGAGCGAGTTTTGGGGATTATATATATTCCGGGTGGGCCAAAAAAAAATATTACCCAACTTTTTAAAAAATATTGTGGATCACCCTCTATATTGATCTTACTGCTGAGGCCGTATGTTGTACCTATACTTTTACTCTTTCAAACGCTGGCTTTGAATCTAGATTCAACGCCCCAGGAGCAGAGGTACAGGCTCACAACTGTAGGGAGGTATCAGAATATGGTGCTCAATTGAAAGGCGGTCAAAGTCAGCAACTGATACTTTCAGATGACAGTCAGTTTCTCCATAAATAATTAATTTTCCTAATTTTTACACAAAATAATTAATTTATTTCCTTTTTCATTTCAGACCATCATTCTGCTATAGTTGGTGAACAAGTTATAACATAAGATGAAGCATTGAATTGAACCTGCGTAAGGAGAAACACTGGGGTGCAAAACGAATGAAGAAAGTTTCCAAATAAACGATGGACGATAGCTGAACTTCAATATCTCATAAAGAAAATCGATATCACGAAAAGAAGGCAGTGGAAGGCAGTGGAAGACCAAAAACATTACGTACTGAGGAAAATATTGACACGGTTTCATCCAAGATATTCAGTCAAGAAGAACGGCCCAACACCTACAAGTCCGTTAGAGAAATTTCAAAAACTACTGTTATTCCTCGCTCTAGTGTTCGTCGTATAGTAAAAGATGACCTGGTTCGTAAATATTTTAAAAGAGTCTCTGCATCAAATAAGCAAGCAAGAGTTGAAAAATGTCGTGCTCTGTTAGATCGATTCCCAGACAGAGAACTGTCGAAAATATGGTTCAGCGACGAGAAGACCTTTACCGTTGCTTCAACAATAAACACATAAAATGACCGAATTTATGGAAGACAGGACAAAAAATCTATCAGTCTACAGTAGATCGACTTTGCAGGGAATGTCCGCATTTTTTTCAAAAAGTCATGGTTTCCATCTTTATTTCAAAGTTAAGGAAGTCAGAGATTGTTTTTGTTGATCAAAATGCCAAAATCACTGCTGCTTATTACCAAGAAAAAATCCTTGATGCGGTAGATCAATGGCGAGCAAGGTTACAAGCGTGCATTGATAATGGAGGAGGGCACATTCCGCATAATCTTGGACTCAATTAGGTAACTGTATAGAAACAGAAAGTTTTTCTACCCGTGTCTGTATAACAGAGAATTGGTTAATGGTTACAGTTAGCAAAAATCCAACTTCACCACGAGATACTGTAGAGTGTAGAGTGTAGACCATGAAATTCTATACAGGACATATATATTGATTGTATAAATAACATTTGCTAAAGGTAAAATTATATTGTTCAAAATCAGGGTAATAGGTTTTTTGGCCCACCCTATATATATATATATATATATATGGGATGATGATGATGATGATGTTTCTTCGTTCATACAGGCCTAACCGGCTAGAATAATCTGCACCAAATTTAATATATACTGTACAGTACATTAAAGGTGAACCAGAGAAGGTTTTAGTGACACACCTGCCCATCCAAGTCTTGCTCTTGGTTATGTTTCGGTTTTTTTTTGCTGCGCAAGACGCAGCGGGCATTCTAGCATATATATATATATATATATATATATATATATATACAGTTGTCCCTTGACATTCGCGAACTTAACATTCGTGACTTTGACTATCCGCGAGGTCCTCCATTATCGTGTTCATTGTCGTGTGTTTGGTGAGAAGATCATCGACGACATTGTGAGCATTGCAAAGCAAGTCGGTGGTGAGGGCTTTGTCGACATGGAGGGGGATGAGGTGGAGGAGTTAATCGATACGAATGCAGCAGAGCTCACCGATGAGGACTTGCGTGAATTGACGAAATCAGCCGACGAAGAGGAAGACGACGACGAAGCATTTTTGATGAAATGAAAAGAAAAAAAAAAGCAAACGGAAATCACAATGCATTTCACGCCTGTCCGACTTCGACCCCGGCTCCCACCACCACTGTCACCACCTCTCCCTCCCCTTCCACCAGTCAGAGCGAAGCAGCAATGCCCACCGAGCCGACAACGCCTTCTTCTCCTCCGTTATCGCCATATGACTCGGATGAAGATGTCGATGATCCACCCCTTCCTGATCTCCAGTAGCTTCATCATGCCGTACAGTACCCTCTTCTTGTCAGTATTCATCAACTCATCGTACTGTACGGCAAAAACTCATCGTCGTCATCGTCACCGTCATTGTCATCGTATAGGGGGGCGTCAAGTATTCGCGAAAATTTGACATTCGCGACCGCATTTGGAACGTAACCCTCGCGAATGTCAAGGGACAACTGTATATACAGGGTGTACATAAAGTCAGGATCTATTTTTGTGAAGCACTTGGAAATTATATGGAATTCAATCATAAACTGATAAAGTGGTAACATTTATTAAATAATTAAGAGTAGGATTCGACGTGACGCCCATCAGTATCCCTGCACAGCTCAAATCGTTCCGCAGCATTTCTAAACACATTCTGGAGCATTTGCGGGGTTATGTTATCTGCAGCAGTTCGTATACGTGTACGTAAGTTTTCAAGACTCGTAATCTTCGTCTGATAGACGTGCGATTTGATAAAGCCCCATACAAAGAAATCTAAAGGGGTTAAATCTGGTGATCTCGCTGGCCAAGGTCTGTTGCTTCCGCGTCCGATCCAGCGATTTGGAAAACGTCCATTTAGATAATCCTGAACAATTTTGGCATAGTGACAAGGAGCACCATCATGTTGATAGACGACGGTACTAACAATCCTATCCCCAATCAGCTGAGGTTCGAGGAATTGCTGCAACACGTCCAGATAAATAAGCCCCGTAACTGTAGCTTCAGCAAAGAAAAAAGGACCATAAACCTTAGATTTTGTTAAACCCATCCAGACATTAACTTTAGGTGAGTCTCTTTCCCAATTTTGGACGAAATCATTCGGTCTTTCATCTGCCCAAATTCGACAGTTATGGCGATTTACTTTTCCACACGTATGGAAAGTGGCTTCATCACTAAAGAGAATGTTGTCCATTAAATTATCACTCCAGATTTGTTCTACGAGATCAGCACACACAGCACTTCGTCGAGGGAAATCTTCCTCATGTAAATCATGTAAAACCTCCAAATGACAGCTTTTCTTCTGCAAATTAACTTTCAGAATTTTGTGCACAGATGACGTCGGGAGGCCGAGTCTGTGTGATGAAGCACGAACGGACGTACGTGGCTCCTCAGTGATAATTCCGCGTACTGCATTCACGGTAAGATCTGACATACACGGTCGTCCTGATCTTGCTTCATCATTTACAGATCCCGTTCGTTTAAATTTGTTCACCAATTTTCGTATTGTCTTGTCTATTGGCCCCGGCTTATGAAATCTCCTTCTAAACTTCTCTCTGATGTCATTGTATTTCTTTCCCTCGATTCGCCAAATTACTATTGCCACACGCTCTTCTGTATTCATTCTAAGGGCTTCTGAAAAGAAAAATAGAAAAAAATAATTATTTCACAAAAATAGATCCTGACTTTATGTACACCCTGTATGATGCAAACCCACAAGAAATACGAACAAAATATTGCAAGTCCTTTCGTGTATTGCTGAATACTGTAAAGGCCTTGGAATATTTTTTTCTTTTTCCTTGTGGATTTGCATCATTCATTCATTTCACGTTTTTAAGTGCGAAATTCAATATATATATATATATATATATACTGTGTTGTGTGTGTGTGTGTGTGTGTGTGTGTGTGTATAATGTTATAATGTTTCACACCAACAAAAACCCTTGGATCCACTCATGGTTGGTCTACCTAACTGTGGTTGTAGTTGTGTATTGCGCATATCCTCCGTGGTGGCGGAGGTGACCTACAATTTTACGTGGGTTCCGAACCATAAAAACCTTAATTTTACTACCTTAAACTATACCCAATCTATTAACATATGCGTCTAATCGATTTTTAAACATGTTTATAGACGTGCTACTAATATAACCTCTAATTTGATACTCCCCTACAAAGTCACGTGTTTCAGTGCTAAGCCACGATTCATTTATCGCAATTAAATCATAGTCTTTACAAGCAATTAAAGAAAAAAATTCGTTCATTTTATTTCGTAGGCTACGAGCATTTAAGGATAGAACCTTCAAATTGTTTGTAACCACGATACCTTCGCGCGCGCAAGGGAATTTTAAGAAAATTACGCCGGGACCGTTCGAGTTACGGCAGCCTGAAAAGAAGAAACAGTATTATGAAATAGTCTTCCTAAACGCGCAGCTCCAACGTCATTAAGGTGAAGTCCATCTCTGAGGAACAAGTCCCTCCTGCCGTAGAAACTGCTCCAAAAATTCGCAAAATGCACTCCTTCCTGTTGACAAAGTGACTTTAGGTTATTATTAATATAGCTCGCCTTGCTGTAGAACTCGTTACGTTGGATAATTATTCAAGGAAGTATACCTGTTAAAACAATCTTATTAGTTTTTTCCTTTAGTCGCTCTAGTAAGTCCCTGTGCCTAGCCAGCAGCTCTTCCGATCTAGAATTTAGAACGTTATTAGTACCGACGTGAATAACATACGTTGTGTTCTCAGAGGTTCCGTCTGTTAAAAAATCAACACTATTAGTTATATCCTCCAATCCTCCACCCTTGCACCAGGGTAGCAGTGACGGCGCCTCCGACGGAAGTTCCTCCCGCAGAATATATATATATATATATATATATATATATATATATATCACTAAAATTTTCATACAAAACTACAGAGATTTTGTTCATCGCAATTATAAGGCGATCGGAATGCAAGTGTCACCGTTCTTTTGTCATCAAAAACGAAGACTCCGATTTGAATGCGAGAGGGAAGGTTTGCCAGTCCGCCTGCGATTCGAATGTAAGTGACCAGGTTTGCCAGTCTGACGTCTGTAAAATCGCAAAGTATGATACTCTCAAATCGTGTCAGCAGTGTTTGAGAGGATGTGGGTCGTGTTTGCGAGTATGCAGAATTGACGAGGGTTAGGAATAGGAGTCCTGCTGGTTTAGTTTGGGAGAATAGGTTATTGAAGTTGCAGTGTTTGCAAATTTTGAAATTTGCAAACTTACAAACCTTGTCGACAGTTTTTGAGAGTGATATATAATTCAGCGTGGTCAAGTTAAGCCTTTTTCCTCTTATTCAAATCACTTACATATGGTTTCCTGACAGCCCCTTTTTCTTGCAATTCGTGTTCTTCGTGAAATTTTCTTTCATAACAATGGACGTGCTCAGAACTTTATCGTCTTTCTGAATGAAAAATATGTGATAATGCTCTGCACCATGAAGTGCACAATTAACGCATGAATTAAGGGCCCTAGTACTCCTCTATAAACTGGGCAGTGGACAGGAGCTCAAAATATCTAAAGGAACAATTCAAAGAATCTTATACAGTGGATGCAGAAAAATAGCTAATTCGCAGACAATGTCAGCTTACGATACATGCTGAAAGACAGGGTCACCTTACTCAGTCTCCTTAGAAAATCGCTTTAAGACAGTTCCAAAGATACGTGCGGTCACAGTGGGACCATGGAATAGCTGTAAGTACATTCATTATGAAAAGAGAGGTTCATCCAAAACGTGGGCCTTTAGTGATTATTTGCCACTCCTGAATCTTAGGAGATTCTTTAACAGTCAATCATTACTCATAGGCTTTCACTCAGCTTTTCATCCTTCCATACAAAAAAAATTGGATGGTAAATAAATGAGTACCCTTGGTAGCCTAGTGGTTGTTAGGACACTGGGCTGCTGCTGATCGGGAGGTCGTGAGATCGAGTCCGGACGAGGAGTTTGTAATTTATGACCACCAACAATATTAGGGTCGAAAGAATTAATAATAATATTTAAGAAAAGTTAAGTGTTTTTTATCTTTAAAAAGGACGAATGTATCATCTATATATCTTTTGTAAACAAATATTGTTTTTACAATTGGTGTAAAGAAAAGAAACAAACTTCCCTTTTTAGACGTTTTAGTTTCTAAACAAAATTCTAAATTTTTAACCAGATTTTTAACCAGGTCCGGTGCTAGTGTCTCGGAGCAACTGATACAGTGAGAAAACGAACGGAAACGGAACCAGAAGTCAAGATTTTCTGGACAAGGTTTGTTGAATTTCTATACTTTCTGGACGGTTAATTTTAAACTTAATTTCCGTAAAACATTCATTTTCCGCGCCTACAAATCTGTTCGGATTGGTCGACTTTCCACCACGTAATGGGATTACTCGAGACCTACTTTTGTTAATAATAGCTATCCGATAAAACTTAAAAATGCGTCCGTTCCTTTCTTGATGGAATCTATCGGTTCGTCCCTCCTCTTCCCCTTTTATACGTCTGTTCCGTACGTTGGAACCTGTTGAACCTCGTTGAGAGAGAAATTAAACAGTGCATTGTCTAAACTTTTTCCTTTTGTCAAACTTAATGTTCACTTCACTAATCCTAAGAAAATTGGGACCTTTTTCCAATTCGAAGACCACACCCCCGAACTGGTGCGCTCCAAAGTCGTAAACCGTTATAATTGTCCTCGATGCAAACGAGAAACGTACGTCGCGTCAACAGAACGTATCCTTAAGGTGAGCATCGATTCGCATAGTGGCGTCGGCTACAAATCTGACTTTAATTTTAATGTAAAGGAAAACTTTGTCACGCGGTGCCATACTAATAAATACCCAAATATATCCCAAATATACCCCAAACGAAAGATAAGAAATTCCTTACAATTTCTGAAAAACTTTTCATTGCAATAAATATACTACTCCCTCCCTCCCCTTAACGCAGATTTCGCTGCCTCCCCTTTTGAACATTGCATAATAATCAACCAACTAACCGAAAACACAGTTTTCCTATTCACAATTCACATTCCTTCATTCACTTCGGAATTCCTCACATTCATGCTGTAAATCTCTGTTCTCTTTATTCAAATTATGCATTTTTATATAAACATGGTGCAAATTTCTTTAAATTTTATTTGTAATTTTTAATCTTTTGTAATGAGCCTTTCAATGTGTTTTTAAATTTTTAAGTTTTAGTATGTTCGGCAATATATATATGCTTCTCCAGAACGCCTCTGGCCTCCTTTTTCTTCTCAAAAATTTTCTTTGTCTTCATTTTCCTTCTGAAAAAGCTCTTTAGGACCGAACCTGTGAATAATTATTATATACTCGTGTGTGTATATATATATATATATATATATTATGATGATGTCTGTTCGTTTATACACGCCTAAACGGTTAGGGTAATCCGCACCAAATTTAGTATACACATTAAGGAAGAACCAGGGAAGGTTTTGGTAACACACTCACATCTCCCAGTCCTCCCGCTAGGTTGTTTTTTTAGGGGATCTTGCTGTGCAAGGTGCTGCGGAAATTCTAGCATATACAACATATATGTATAATAATAATGAAAATAACCAGGAAGGAAGATTAAAACACGAAATAAGGCGCAAACACATTAATTTTTCTTCGTGGTTACTTTCATCGTAATTATTAGTCACGTGTTAGTTTCTTGAATATATATATATATATATATATATATATATATATATATATATATATATATATATATATATATATATATATCAGGTGGCCCCAAAATATGTCCCTATTTCTAAATAAATGTTTTACGCTATAAAAAGGAATCCAGATACAGAGACAAACGCAATAAGTATGTACAATATAAGAGTTTATTAATCTTAATTAAATAACATGTTCAGTGTAATCGCTATTTTTTTTTAACACAATATTCAACATTATACAAATATTGCACATAATTTTTTTTTAAATAACTCTGCTAGGATGTTGTTGATTACCTCGTAGACTTTGGTCTTTAGGTCTTCAAGTGTCTTAGGCTTGGTACAATAGATCCTGTCTTTTATGTAGCCTCACAAAAAAGGTTAGGAGGTGTGAGGTCGGGTGAGTATGGGAGCCATTCCACTGGATCATGAAGGAAGATTTTTAATTGCCCGGAAAAGTACTTCCTCTAAAACTTGCGAGTTTCACAAGTAGTGTGTGGAGGTGCTTCATCCTGCTGAATCCACCGTGAGTCTTGGATAGTAGTTATTTCTCTTACAGGATAAACTTGTGGTAAGTAGAAATCTTATGGCATTTCACGATATGAATTTTGCGTTTCCGTTACTCCTTTTCCAGTTTCATTCCCAAAGAAGTAAGGACCTACTACACCATACCACCCACCAGCGACCCAACTGTTGAGTTTAACAACACTACGTGGAAGCTCTATTGAAGCGCCAGCATGATATCTCCAGAAACGAAAGTTTTACTTATTAGTCTCCCAAGACAGATGTACATGACACTCGTCAGTGAAGTGGATGTGTTTAAACAATTCAGGATCTTCTTCTAGCTTTGTTAACATCCATGTTGCGAATTCCATTCGTTTTTGTTTTTGAACATGAGTCAGTAAAACTTGTGAATGAATTTTGTAGGGAAAAAGGTTTCATTCGCTACGAAGTATACGATGTAGAGATGTTCATAAAATACTCACTTCTCTTGACAAACGTCGAATTGACTCCTGCGGACTGCGCGCAATAATTTCATGAACCATAATTACGTGTTGCACAGTTCTTGTGGATCGTCGCTTACCACTATTATCATTATGTTGATTGGCTTGAAATTTTCCAACAATTCGTGATATTGTCCTTCTATCGGGTAGAGCTCTGCATCCATATTCTCTGAAAAAGTTCCCCTGCACTTGCATCACAGAATTTATCACATGAAACACTCAACGATCTTAATTTTTTGTTTCAGCTGCAAACGCGACATCACTGTTTGAAGATTCAGCCATATTGTTCCGTGTAGAATTGGTCCTTAAGGAAGCGTAGTCAAGACTTAGTTTTACTTAAAGACTATAGTCCAGTAAGGCTTTCTATGACACAACTAGGTGTATTGGTAGTGGTATCGTCTTTTCCTAATTTCTACATTAGGAAAAGTTATTACTTAAGTATGAAATGGTGAAAGAACGGACTTAATTACTTGAACAATATTTATAGGTTTATAGTTATATAGGTACATATACCTATAGGTATATAGTATATAGTTATGCGTGAAATAAACCCCCCAATCTGTTACCTTTCAGAAGAAGAAACCCAGTAATAAAATATACATCCATTATAAAATAACGGGCAAATAAAAATAGGGACTTTTTGGGACACCTTATATATATATATATATATATATATACCAGATATGGGGTAATAGTAATAGGTAATAGTAATAGTAATAGACTATTACAGGATTTTTCAAGTAATAGTAATATATCATAATTTTTTGGCTGTAACAGTAATAATAATAGCAATAGAAGGCAAAGTAATAGATAATAGTCTATTTCTTTTCTATTACAGTGGCAATGGACATAGTGTGTGAACAAAGAACTGAAAATGAACTAAATCTACTCTAAACTAAAATAAACATGTATGTGAACTAATATTGTGGCAAATTTTTCCTTCAATAAAGTAAAATTTATCAAGACCTACAGTCTGAAATTGTGACGATTTAGTTGAAACAAATATTTGTTATTTGGCTGCTGCTCAGCCTCATCCTGGATCCATAAGTGCAGAACCTTCTGCCTCTCAGCCTCATCCTGGATCCATGAGTGCAGAGCCCTCTTGCCTTTAAGCCACAACCTGGATCCATGAGTGCAGAGCCCTCTGCTTCTCAGTCTTATCCTGGATCCCTGAATCCAGACACTGCTACATCGCCAGCTCAATACCATATCACACAGGGTACCCCCCAAGGGGTCTTGGTGAATCGGGATGCTGGGAATGCAGTCGGGGATCATGATGAGGAGGCATCTTGGACAATGGTGGTAAGGAGGGGCCGGAAGCGAGCGACCCCTCCGAGAACTGCAACCATTGCGGTAGCTAATGGTGGTGGTCCCTCAAGGGGGTCTGGTCCCACTCATGCACCGGCTAGAGGGAGTCAGCCTGTGGCAAAGGCTGGCAGAGAACGGCGGGGTATCATAGGGGCTGCCAAAACAGATCGTATGATGGCTGTACCAACGAAGACCGCAAACATTTTCGTCTCGAGATGTCGACCTGATCTTACGGGCTGAGGAGCTGCAGACATTTGTGGAAGATAAAGTGAACCTTCAGGTTACATGTAGTAAAATTGACTCCAGATGGACTACGTACAGTTCCTTTCAAGTTACAGCAGTCTGTGATGATCCAGGGGTATTTATGGATCCAGCAGTATGGTCGGAACGGGTATATGTACGGCGGTTCTATGAGAAGAAGGGAAGAAAAACACCTGCAGCCCCTCTCGCAAGTGCTGGAGAGGGTAATTATGGAGACATCATGCGTCGTACTGTGAAGGAAAATTCAGCTGGGTCTAATGCTGTAACTGCTGTGCCTGGTTTTAAGCGAAATTCAGTATGTAGAGATGGCTGACAGAACTCCTGCATCTTCCTAATTGCAACATTCAAGGTAATCTCTTATAACTGTAGAGGCCTAAGCTTAGGCAATAACAGCAAACACAGGTGGAACATAATTGATAAGCTGGTAGAGGATGCTGATATTCTCTGTCTGCAGGAAATATGGCTATGGAAACAGGACTTAAAGGACCTAAATAGCTGTCGACTAACTTTCATAGGATAGGGGAGACCACCAGAGATAAACAAGATGGTCTCCTTGCAGGCCACCCACCTAGTGGGGTAGCTATTCTATGAAGGTTGGGGTATGGGAAATATATTAGTGAATTAAAACTTGGTTTGAATTGGCTAACTGGAATAGAAATTTATGTAGACAATAACATTTTTTTAATTCTGCCTTTTCAGGCAGTTGATAATGAAGAAGATTACCTCATTAAATTGGGGCAGGTCAGCAGTATTATTGATGAGTTGGATACGACATGTATAGCTATTATTGGTGACGTTAATGCTAATGTGCTTAATGATAATTCTTTGTTTAGCAGCCACTTAAAAGCCTTCTGTGAAGATAATAGCCTGACCCTTTCATCCATGTGTAGTCTTCCTGATGATAGCTTTACTCATGTTAGTGATAGTTGGCACACCACCTCATGGTTGGATTATTGTATTTTTATGTTCATTATACACAGTGATTCACTGGCCTACTTAGTCACTACTCCAGACAACTATCTCTTAATCTTTTATGGACCTAATAAATGCAAAAAACTTCACTTTTCTACGTGAAGGTCAAAATATGATAATAAAAACCCACTCTAATAGACAGAGTTTATTTCCACAACAGTTTCGATGCCTACTGGCATCCTCTTCGGGTGGATACAGAAAAACGAATGAACCAAAAACAAGAGGGAAAACAATCCAGCGACCATTGAGAAATTCACACATAGGATAGATCCCATTCTCCCGACACCGGAAGAACATTTTATCAAAGGGTCCCGCTTATAAGTACCTTCGCACAAATTAACCCTCTAATGAGATTCTTGGTAAAAAAAAATCCCTTACGGCGTCGGGTGAACGGGATCTAACCTAAGTGTGAATTTCTTAAAGGTCTCTGGATTGTTTCCTTACTCGCTTTTGGTTCATTCGTTTTTTCGGTAAAATGTAAATGGAATAATAAACGTAATAGCAATAAATGTAAATGTAATAATAAAAAGTAATAAATGTGGAAATAAATGTGGAAATAAATGTAAATGCAATAATAATAAATGTAATAATAAAGGTAATAAAATAAATTTAATAATAAATGTAAAGGTAATAATAATAAATGTTATAAACGTAAATGTAATAATAAATGCAATAATAAATGCAGTAATTATGTCAAAATAATAGAATCTGTATGTATAGAACAAGAAGATAGTTTTAATTTGTGCGAATGTACTTATAAGCGGGACCCTTTAATAAAATGCCCTTCTGGTGTCGGGGGAACGGGATCTAACCTAGGTGCGAATTTCTTAATGGTCTCTGGATTGTTTCCTTCTCGCCTTTTTCATTCGTTTTTCGGTTCATAATTTCTGTAATAATAAACAACGATGTAATAATCAATGTAATAAATTATAATTTCTGTAGTAAAATAATAATGTAATAATAAATGTAATAAATGTAATAATAAATGTAATAAATGTAATAATAAATGTAATAATTATGTCAGAAATAATAGAATGTGTATGTATAGAACAAGAAGATAATTTTAATTTGTGCGAAGGTACTTATAAGCGGGACCCTTTGATAAAATGTCCTTCCGGTATCGGAAGAACGGGATCTATTCTATGTGCGAATTTTTCAATGGTCCCTGGATTGTTTTCCCTCTTGTTTTTGGTCCATTCGTTTTTCTGTATCCACCCGAAGAGGATGCCAGTAGGCATCGAAACTGTTGTGGAAATAAACTCTGTCTATTAGAGTGGGTTTTTATTATCATATTCTATGGACCTCTTGTATAATGTTTGTACCTGTTGAGTCTGAAATAAAGTGTTTGTTTGTTTGTTAACACACTGCTTCTAATTGCATTTAAATAGCCTTAAAGGTCCTTTTCGAATGAGTGAAGTACCCCACATACAAAAGTAATAGTAATAGTAATAGATGACCAAGTAATAGTAATAGATGAAAATTAAAGTAATAGTAATAGAAACCCAGTAATTGACATATATATATATATATATATATATATATATATATATATATATATATATATAAAACATGAAGGACAACAAAAGAAAACACGAAATAGTGTCTTTCTTTTTCCTTCGTGGTTATTTTCATCATAAATATTATTCACGTGTTACTTTCGTGAAATAATTTTCATATATATATATATATATATATATATATATATATATATATAGTAAAGAACGACGCTTGTATAGGAGAATATTCCGCGCAAGATGAGAGAGAGAGAATGAAACAAATGAAAAAATGAGGTAACCACCCGGGAATCGAACCCGGGATCTTCCGATTGCCGGTCAGATGGTGGTTACCTCATTTTTTCATTTGTTTCGTTCTCTCTCTCTCATCTTGCGCAGAATATTCTCCTATACAAGCGTCGTTCTTTACATTAATTATACTGCGTGTTTGCAGTTTGAATGTATATATATATATATATATATATATATATATAGTAGAATTTGATCTTTGTTGCAGCTTTTCGTGAATCACATTCTGGGTCAAAAGAAGCCTATTGGTTAATGCGAGCTACGAATCAATGCTCCTCAGTTAAATCCCGCAAAAAAAGGACACCACACACACACACACACACACACACACACATATATATATATATATATATATATTCAAATTGCATCCCAAATTCATAGTAAATGGTTATTTTCATATTTATGACCTAAATCTTAATTGAGTAGACGACTCGGATAGATTTTCGTTTACTGTAGCAGTCCAAACTTCTGAAATGATAAAAGATCAAATCAAGACTTAGATTATTATGCCAATACTCCGATAGTTAAATTTGAAATTGTCGAAATAAGAAGTAGAGTGAAGAGGCACATTTCGAGTGAATTTATTTTTGTTTAATAAAGTACAATTTTTTATCAATGTATGATGATTCCGTAGGTGCAAAAGACGATGGGGGGAACTTTTTTCAATTGATGTCACATTATTATTGTTGATGAAATTTTTTAAAGAATTAATTTAAGCTGTTTCTGAACAACTTAATTCGTTTCTATGGACCAGTGAATTTTTAAATAACGGGTGTTCCACTTAAAACCGGCCCGCTGGAGTACTCCAGCGGGCCGGTTTTAAATGGAACACCCGGTATTAGTCAATTATAGAATTGAAGATTCGTCACAATTTGTATTTTAATTTTTCTCCTTCATGTTTTAGTCTTTTGTTTTTCATTAGTCAGTTACTGAAATCAGTTCCAAAAGCGTCTGTTTTAATGAATGTTGTATTATACAAGTTGTATCATAACTCTGTCATTATTCTTTATATAATTTCACAGACCTCTCGTTGAGAAGTTTTTGGGTTTTCATAGATATTTCATCAATTTTAAGTTCCTTCCTCTGCAGATGTATTTCCAGTGATTTCATTGGTCTCTGAGAAACAATGGGAGATCAATTCGTCAGACGAGTCCTACATGAAATGACGAGAGTTGATTGTCAAAAAATAAATGTTTCTTCCCCGAATGGTTGGTTCAACGCTCAGGTATACTGTGCGTTTGAATGCCAAGTACCAAATTCATCAATGTGATGACTGATGACATATTCTATACAGTAGATAAACAATGCTGGAACACCAGAAGGTACTTTAAGTTTTGTTTGTTCTTTGTCTTAAACGCTCGTTTCGGAATGTACAGTATGTAGGACAGGCATGAAGATCCCGTTGTCGAAAGCTATAGACTTCTTTAGTTTCGTACGTGTTTCCGTCAACATTTTTAAGTCTGAAACCTCATTATTTTTTTAGAAAGACGTTGTGGGTGTAAAAGTTTGCGGCTACTTGACGATGATCTTACAAACGTACGTGATCTTTGGGAAACAAATGTTCTTTCAAAAGAAAAGAAGTTGGGCTTTGAGTAAGAGTCAGTAAAGCTTCTGCGTAAACGTAGGTTATTGTTAATTTAACTTCTCGTAACTGAGAATATTCACTTAACGCAGGTTATTGTTCTGTTAACTTTTAAAATTAGGTTCAGTTTGCTCCGTCATTAAACTTTCCTCGTGACAAGCACAATGAAAATTAATCTTTGCTCTTCTTAATCGTGTATCTCTGTAAATCTTGATTATTCGAAAAACAAATTAAATATTTTGGTACTTTTCCGTTATACCCTGCAATTTTTTTTTCCCGGTTAGGTCAACTGTACGCCCTTGACAATTGGTTAGGTTAAGTCGTGATATTTTCGTTAAAACTAAGGAATATTTTAACGAAATACTAACGAATATTTGGATCACCTGAAGATCAGGGCCCCCAGCCTTCTTTAGTTAGCCTTATAGGCTAACTTACGAAAATATGGATCTTTTCGGTTTTAGGTCCGGCATTGGATTTTTTTCATATTTTTGGTATAGACAGATTTTTACGCTGATTCCATTTCCGCAATCCGTTTCTTGGGGAAATAAACACGAAAAAAGTTATGTGCAAGTTTATTACGTTTACAGGTTTCCAGAACAGAACGGAACACAAACCAAAGTTTGCTACTTGCCAAACTGCACAATATCGTTCAGCATTTGGCGCACTAGATCTTTGCCTGCGTGTCGGCGACGCCAGAGAAACTCGCAGAGATACGAATCGATCATGGAAAATGAAACAGGAACGGTGCGTACCACACCGGCGCTTGTTACCACGTTTGAGTGGTTCCACGTCGACTCTATCGTTGCGTGTGCGCTCCAGTTGAAGCGTCCACGAAGTTTTCGCTGTGGTTCATGTTTTGTGACTGAAGCTGTACCCTTCGAGCTGTTCATATAAAGCAGTAGTAGTTTAAGTTAGGGTAGTTAGGTTAGGTTTGGGTAGGGTAGGTTTAGGTTAGGTTAAGTATAGGTGGATATTTGAATACAAGTTTTGGGCCATAACTTGTTTCGTGTTTATTTCTCCAAGAACGGATTGCAGAAATGGAATCAGCGTAAAAATCTACGTATATACCAAAACATGGAAAAAATCCAATGCCGGACGTAAACCGAAAAGACCGGAAATATTACGACCTAACCTGACCAATCGTCAAGGGCGTACAGTTGACCTAACGATTGGTTAGGTTAAGTCGTGATATTTTCGTTAGTTAGCCTTATAAGCTAACTAAAGAAGGCTGGGGGCCCTCACTTCAGGTGATCCGAATATTTTTAACGAAAATATCACGACTTAACCTAACCAATTGTCAAGGGCGTACAGTTGACCTAACCGGAAAAAAGAAGAAATTGAAGGGGGGTTGGGGTATAACGGAAAAGTACCAATATTTTATGTATGAAATCCTAATTCCATTTTTAGGTCGAATTAGATGATTTCAGTTACTTAATGAACATTGTTCATTGCTTTGAGTATCAGTAGATGAAACTTACAGAAAAATAGATGAAGGATTTTAGAAATTAAATTTTCTAAGATGTCATCGCGCATTTTAGAATCTAAAATATTAAAGATGTTAAGTATTTTTAAGTCGGAGGAAGTTTAAGTTAATTGTTGTTACTTCCTCACGCATCTATTAAGTTCTTTTTTCAAACACAAAACACTACATAACATTTTGGCGGTTCACATAATTTTAAGTAGACGAACCTTCTTGCATCATACTTTATTAGCCACTGTCTTCATCATTATTTAAGAGCAATTTCACTTAAAGTTTGTTTTGAGAGCGTTCTTGCGTACGAGGACGTCAATTTTATGGAAAATTTTCGAGAGACGAAAACCTTATAAAAAAATGAATTAGATTTCAAGTAAGGACGAAATTCTTGTAAAAATAAATGTATTACATTTTAATTTTTTTAAGTGAAGTTTTGTTATACATTCTAATAATCATGTACCATGATGACTCTCCTTTTTGTTCCTTTTAAAACAGTGTTCCTCACTGTCATTGTTCTATTGTTCTTTCAAATCTGCAGTGCATCCTAAAGCGTTGGGTTCATACATACTTCTCCCCAAAGACAATGGTAAAAGTTTGTGCGTTGTATAACTTTAAAAAATCTGAATTAGAAATATTTTCAGTATATGAGAATTTTGTCGTAATAAAAAATAAATTAAAGCAAAATTTTTATTTATTTTTAATTAAAAACAAGCAGAGCTTTCGGCTCCCTGCCCTACGGGCGGGGCTTGTGCTTCGCAAACTCGCCTACGGAAGGAATTGTAAGTTTTTCTTAAATGTTTAGGGATAAATTAAAGCAAAATTTTGATTTTTTTTTTTTATATATAAAAAAATAATCAACAATGAAAGTTAATTTTCATATTTTCTCTCTCTCCCCGTCAGGTTGGTTTCGCCATTACGCCTAGAATTTTTCTCTGAACACTGAGGCTAAGGTTAAGAATAGTGAAAAAAATTTTTGGTTTTATTTTAAAAAATAAATTGCTTATTGGACTTTTAATAGAGTATACAACCACATGTAACTAGTTTTTTATAGGTTAGGTTAGAAATTTTGCTCTCCCAGGCTCAACAAGGGACTAGTTCGTGTAGCGTATACTTATATATATTTGATTTGGGCGATTAATTATAGTAGCCGAAATCCAAATAAGGCTCCAAATAAATCACCCAACAAAACATACAAACACAAGTGTTTTTTGTAAGTGGTTAGGTTCGCTGGGACTTTCCCGAAATTTGGACTGTTTCCTATTTTTTTTTAAAATAAGATATTTTATGTAGATTTTTACCCTGATTTAAAAAATGTAAGTCGTTTTTTTTTTGGAGAAATTATTATTTTAAAAGTTACACGGTGTTCTAGTTTACGTATAGTTACTATTTTAAAAGTTAAATGGTGTACTAGTTTACCTATAGTTACTGTAGAAAAATCTTTTGCATGTATATATTGATTTGTCATATTGTTAATACTATTTTTGATAAATTTCAGCTTTTCTATAGATTTTAGATAAATATAAAAAAAATCTTATGTAATGGAAGAACAAAATTTACAATCTTTATTTTTGAAAACTGAAGAAGAAGCACTGAAATGCTTGCAAAACGAAGGAATTATTGAGAGGTAAGTAACCTAACCTAACATAACAACATAACTTAACCTAACGAACCTAACACAATTTCCTAACTTAATGTAACCTAGCTTAGCGTAACCACACTAAAGAATACAATAACTCTTGTATTAGTTTTCAGTTGTATTGTTATAGTTTTTGACCTAATACAAAATTACAATAACAAACATAACTTTTGAACCGCTCATTTCTCCAAAAAAAATACTTACATTTTTTAAATCAGCGTAAAAATCTACATTAAATATCTTATTTTCAAAAAAATCGGAAACAATCCAAATTTCGGAAAAGCTCCGGTTAGATTTATTTGGAAGCTAATATGGATTTCGGTTAATATAATTAATCGCCCACATACCTAAATATCTAAGTAAGCGTTATCAAGTTGCTACTTGGAACGCATATCGGTACTTTTACGTCATACCCAAGCAAATGATAAGTTTTTACTATATGAATAATATATGAATACACCTTTCTGCCTTCCTTCCTTAATGGTGGTAATTAGAAAAGCATGGTGGCAAAAAGTGGTACGTCAACTTAAAAGGGTTGGGAACCCCTGCCTTAGACTAGCTATTAACGTGATGAATAAATAAGTAACGTTTCGAGTTTAACATGTTAATATAGTATAAATATCAATTACAGCTTTTGTTTTGAGTTTTGTCCCACACTTTATTCCATAAAGAAAAAAAAACGATGTTCAAAAGCCATATTATAATATATTACATAAACAGTTCACAGTACCCTGAAATTTGAAATTATCAAATTATCATTAAACATTTGTAGGTTACAACTCGTGTTGCATATCTACCAGTGGTCGAGATATATAATAAATAAAATATATTATATTTGCTATAAACAGAAAATACATACAGTCTACAAAAAAAGCTCACTGTTCGGTAAAAAAAAATGTTATAAATTAAAATTATAAATGTGAAAATTATAAATGTGAAAATTATAAAAAGTAAATTATTTACAAACAAATTTTAAAAATACACCTTTATGAATATTATTATTATTATTATTAACTAAATATTTTTAACTTTGATAAAAAGAAAAATTAAAAACTGACCAAAAATTATATGATATTTTAAATCTGAGTCATTTTATACAAACTTTACAATTTTCACATTGAAAAAGAAAAAAAAATAAAGATGTAACTCAAAAATGGGATAGAAATTACGAAATAAAATTTTTAAAAAGGACTTGACTCATATTGTAGGATTAATAAAATAATTCTGGCAAATTCTATAAACTTGCAAAAGGGAAAAAAAAATTCTCATAATTAAGTCGTAGAAAAGGGATTTTTTTTTTTTTTTTTAAAGTAGATAATGGTAGATTTTTATATAGCGAATGTTTCGAGAATTATATATATATATATATACACAGGGTGTCCCCAGAATTAACTATCTATTTCAATGAAATCGGACAAATTTAATAAAAACTGACATAATTTTGTGTTTATTACTAAATTATGATACAAAAACAAAGATTTATAAATCATAAGTCAAAACTTTCAGAAGTTTCAACATGTGCACCGTCTGTATCTCTGCAAATTTCAAATCTATCCTCAGCGCTGCGAAACACATTGAAGCATTTCAGGTGTTATCTCCCGCACTGCCAACTGGATGCGTTCTTTAAGTTCAGCTAAACTATTGATTTTGGCGATAAACCTTTGTTTTTATGAAACCCCATGCAAAGAAATCCAGGGGTGTCAAATCCGGAGAACGCGGAGGCCAAGGTCGAGGTCCTCCACGTCCAATCCACCGATTCGGAAGGCGTCTGTTGAGGTATTCTCGAACAATTAGAGCATAATGACATGGTGCTCCATCTTGTTGAAACACAACATTATCAAGAATGCCATCATCAAGAAGCTGTGGTTCGAGAAACTGCTGAAGCATATCAAGGTAGACGGTACCTGTTACAGTTGCTTCCGCAAAGAAGAATGGGCCATAAATTTTGGATTTGGTCATTCCAAGCCACACGTTAACTTTTGGAGAGTCTCTTTGCCATTCTATGACGTCAGACGGTCTTTCATTGGACCAGATAATGAAAAAATTATGAAAATAAAATTATGAAAAAAATTTAGAAATTTATACATTTTTAACATATTAAACATGATAAACATAAATAAAAGTGTGTTTAAAAAATTTGTCCGATTTCATTGGAATAGATAGTTAATTCTGGGACACCCTGTATATATATGTAAAGAACGACGCTTGTGTAGAAGAGCGTTTCGCACAAGATGAGGAGGGAGAACGAACAAATGAAAAATGAGGTACCACCCGGGAATCGAACCCGGGATCATCCGATTGCCGGTCAGATACCTCATTTTTCATTTGTTCGTTCTCCCTCCTCTTGTGCGGAACGCTCTTCTACACAAGCGTCGTTCTTTACATTAATTATACTGTGTTGTTTGCAGTTAAAAAAAAAAAATATATATATATATATATATATATATACACGAGTATATGATAATAATTAGAACCTATTTTTTGGTATTTCATGTTTAATGCCTGAAAGTATTGAGTTTTTCTCTTCATATTTATATAATTCTCATTTCATCATTAACCCTTTGTCGCGCAGTGTGACTTCACTGATTTTGTTCTGGCTAACGCCAGACGATTTTATTCAGTTTCGGAAAGACCTCTGTGTAGTAAAGGGTTATGGAACGTTTGCTTAATCCTTTATACTGCACGGAGGTCTTTCCGAGACTGAATAAATTCATCTGGCGTTAGCCAGAACAAAATCAGTAAAGTCACACTGCCCGACAAAAGGTTAAAAGACCGATATTATTATTCATTCTGTCGAAATTTAGTATATTTAACCTTGAATTTATGATTAAAAGAGTGCTACGCTGGTCTTATTATCTTTAATTGAGACTATCCATGTTTTGGAAACCGATCTGAGGTTGGAATTCTGTTTAATCTGTAAGTTGGGGACAGTGTGGTAATTTTATTAACACCTATGTTGGTCACATCCACTGGAAACTGCGGGTTTTACTTGAACATTTTCGAATTTAGTACTGCAGTTTTTTACTTTATCGCTCCACCATCAGAATAATTAAATCAGATGACCAAATTTCGAATTATTCTTTATCTGTGCACGGCCATTTTCACTCGTGGCTTCTCGTGTGGCGTCATTCATTGATCTTCGTTTGATTACGTTTTGTGTTCTTACCGTTATCGTCTAGATCAGGGATGGCCAAATGGCGACCCGTGGGCCCCTTGTCTCGAAATTTGTGTGGGAAAATTTCCGATAAATAAATAAATCACACTTATATAGCTCATCATATAATATTAAAATAAAAACCTTAAAATAAAAGTAAATATCATTATCAGTCATATTCTATCATAAGTGACGACCTTTTGTTATTATTATTGAAGTGTTTTAGCATTATTGGAATGGTTAAATTGTAATATGATAACTATGCTTCATTTCTGACGGGTATACTATACAGTACATTTTGTGAATCACTGTTACTTTCAATGGAACTTTTCATCCCTATTTCACTATAGAGGTCCGAACCTCTTGAGCACTGGAGGTGAAAGAAAGTGGCTCCGAAGCACACAGAGGTTGGTCATCTTTCCTTTAAATTGCAAGTTGTTTTTACCATCTCTAATTTCAGAGCAGAAAGTGTCGAGTGAATTGGTGAAGCCAGAATCAGCCAAAGTTCCTGAATGTTTCTAAAAAATTAAAAATGAACTCCAATTCAAATTCTTTATTTTAAGTATTACATTATATATTTATGGATATTTAGTATAGATTTATAGAGATTTTAACACCGGGAGTACCTTAAAATTATCACAAATAAACCTTAATAGAGTAACTAAAGGTAATGTGGGTATAACTGCGGGTGTCCATTTACAACTTTTATACCAATGAAGGACTGGAATATTGGTCTTAGGAAATAAAATTCTAGCAGTCTATATCGCTCAAAACTCAGCTCAAAAGAGAGTTAATTAATTGGATGGATAATTTACAGCCCTACCGGAGGTTGGTAATTCCACTTTGGTGACGGGTGGCCTCCGCAAAGACACTAGATGTGAAAAAGTACGGGATTAGTGCATATGAATTCACAGAGCCAAGCAAGTTTGTCATTTGCCACGAATGTGAGTTGTACTAAGATAAAAGGCATTCCAATAGCTCATTCACTGAGCCCACTAGGACTATATCATCTATTTACTGTGACTGAATAAAGGACGCTTTTGTTACGCCTTCTATGATAAATGGTAAACAACTAAACCCCATTGGGGCTTTTTTAATTGAAATAATTTATTATTCCATTTCATACCAATATAATATAGTGCTCTAACACGTAAATCTATATGGCAAAACCCATTCTGAAGTTAGTTTTTATGATATAGTCGTCTGGGACGTGAACTTCAAATGTTTGTGCCATATTCAGCAGTTTAAATTTAGGTACACTGATATTATCCGTAAGTGTAGACATATCATAAATCACGAGATTCATTTTAGCGATTTTCGGCATTGTAAAAATTCTATTAATATCACATTTAACTTTATCACATGATCGTTGCACATTTTTACTTACTAAGTGTCTGATAATAAGAAGAATTTCTTGTTTGCGACATTGGAAATTTGATCAAGATTTTGGAATTAAACACTTCAAGCTCCACTTTTTATCACCGAGAATTTGAAGTACAAAATTTTAGGAACTGCCAAATATGAGGCAATGAGATATGAATTTCAATTTTATGCGATATGCGAAGAGTGAACTAGATTGTAGATCATTCTGGAAGTTTATTAACTCCAG
This sequence comes from Bathynomus jamesi, assembly GCA_023014485.1. NCBI lineage: Eukaryota > Metazoa > Arthropoda > Malacostraca > Isopoda > Cirolanidae > Bathynomus > Bathynomus jamesi. The sequence goes on from JAJOZX010012639.1 coordinate 97,803, forward strand.
TATAACAGAACAAAAAAAGGTAACATGGTTAATGAGGTAAATGAGGTAAATATACGAGCGAAGTTCGAAACCATTGCAAATTATTGGCGGAGGGAAGGTAGAAGACCAAAGCATTAACACTTTAAATCTATAATTTAGCCTAATCTAACCGAGCTTAACCGCATAACCTGGCCTAACCTAACCTAACTTCAACTCCCCTACAGGAACTTGGGAATGATTTTAACCTGGCCATAATCTGGGTATACCAATATGAATTTTGTCTTGAAAACAAAAAAGTAGACATAAAAAAAAAACCCCTCTTGATTTCTTTCATTTATCTCTGGCTAAGATATATTGTCAACAAGGGCGGAAATATATTGATTTTCATGCAATAAAACCTTCGAAGGAAAAGGCAAAAACACTATCGACTGAGCGTTTTCGTATGTACGAAGCTTTCGTATTTAACAGCATACTATCAAGATCTGAAGTAAAGCAAAAAAAAAATATATATATACAGGGTGATTCAAAAGTCAGGTTACATAGGGCTTTTTTGTTTCTTTGCAGGTAAATGAGTTATGAGATGTTATCGAAGGAGGAGCGCATTGATGTGATATTCCTAGCTGGCTCGTTGAGCTACAGAGACGTCGCAGCGGACGTATCGAACATGTGATGTGACTATTCCCCTGTATCATTACATAATACAGTATTTCCCTATGTAACCTGACTTTTGAATCACCCTGTATATATATATATATATATATATATATATATACGAAACAACATAAGGTTCATAAGGTATATATATATATATATATATATAATGTTGTTAAAATGAAAGCAAATATACAAAGAAACATTTAAATATGTAATGAAAGAATAAATGCGTAAAAAATAGATAAAAATATAGGTATAATAATGTTTTAGCAAAATTGAACTAGAAAGGTAATGAGCTAAATTAGGAGCGAAACTATAAAAATATTAGTAAAATACTGAGTTATAACAGCATTAAATAATAATAACAATAATAATAATAATAATAATCAATTGTTGATAATAATAATAATAAAATAATATTAATAATTAACAAAAATATGTTGTTGATTTCAATTTAATCATTTACGAATTAACCTTAATTAATCTTGGTTTTGCTTCCGCCCAAATTGTTCATTCTGACGAAGGTCAGGCTTGTTGCTCCACCTTAAACCAACAGTTTAACGTGTAATCCTAACCACGACCCACCACGGGATGTCAGAAATTACAAAGTCCTCGTCTCACTCGTACTGCTAGCCTACTCGATCCCACGACCTCCCGATCCAGCGTCTTAACCACTAGGCTACCCAGGGTACCCATTTATCTACCAAACAATTTTTTTTTTATTTTAAGGATGAACAGTTGGGTTTGCTGCGCGCCGACTGCCATCACCGGAAATCGAACCACTTACACCACCAAGGAGCAAATTACATCTGGTTTTAAGATTAAACCACATTAGTATAGCTCAAGCAGTGGACAAACATCTAATGCTTTATTTACTCATTTATCTGAACAAGGCCATAGAATAGACTGGAAAGACACAAAGCAACTTCTCTTCAATGAATTATCAAAAAAAGAAATAATATTGAATCATAAATTTTTAAAAGATCGTTTAATCATAACCTAAATTTAAGTTTAGATCTTTACAGTAAAGATAAATTTATGTTAAACGTAATTGTTAAAACCTTCCGTAAAAGAAGGAATTCCGGATATGCGAAGGCGGGAAAACGAGGGTTTGGGGATCCGAACTGAACCTTCTAATATCTGGAATTAGTCCAAATTTATGGAGGAAGCGTCCGAATCGCGCCACATGGCTAGCCATCGTGCATCATTTGGTTTTTCTCGTTCTAGTGCAGTGATAACGAACCTCCACTCTTTCCTCTGATTCTGCTCAGCCTCGTGACACCAAGACCTCAAGAAGTGGTTTTTGTGCCAGAGAGTGACTAAGTACTATGTACACTTTACTGTTAGTTATGTATGAAGTGTGTAAATAGTGAAAGGAGTTAATTAAGTTACTAAATTAAGCCGTTAAAAACTTCTTCTTTCCAAGAAGTTTCGGTAAATATTAAGTTTCGCGGAGACCAATGTTTTTGACAAAGTCGAAATCTGTTACAAAGATCCTCATTGGTCGAAATTGGTCATGTGGGAAATAACTAACTAATCTAAAACGAGCAAACGGAAAAACTATATATATATATATATATATATATATATATATATATATATATATATATATATATATATATATATATATATATATATATATATAATATATACACACACACACACGAGTGTGTATATGTATAAAACCTAAATATTTTCAGTAAAAAATAAATAAGGAGAAGAAAACCTTAAAAGCGGGGAAAAAAGCGGCCTGAGAGTTATGAAATATGCCGTCAATGTTTCTTCATCAGAAGTGCCATGTGCCACATGTGTACATAAATAAATGGCTTCATCTTTAATGAATAAAAAGATCCTCTTTTGGTTTCAAACTCCCGAACTTTCTATATTATTCTTTAAATAGATTTTAATATCAAATTACGAATCCCATGATGTTTATACAATTTGTAGACTTTGGAGGAAGTAGTTATATATCGAAAGTATCTTTAAACTATATATATATATATATATATATATACCTTTCAAATGTTCCGTGCGATGATTCCTCACTTCACGAAGGTCAAGTTTGTCGCCCCTCTTTCATATATATATATATATATATATATATATATATATATATATATATATATATATATATATATATATACAGTAGTGCTCATCATAAGAATTCGTACAGAGAAATATTTAAGTTATATTCGTCCTTATCTTTTTTACCATGCTTAGGATAGTTATGAAAAGTTTACAGTTAGCGAACATTTGAGAGGCTGAGCATCTTGGAGGTAACTTATGTAGCAGTCTATAGGATCTGTTGTGAAGCAAATTCAGGGCTCTGCAAGAACCTTTTTTTATAATGAACCCAGAGTTGCTGCCCATAAATATTAGTGCAAAAAGTACGAAAAAGAGTGTCTTTAGCTTAGCGTGTACAGAATTTGAAGTTCCTTATACTCATGTTTGCCGTAGCACAGTAACTTCGATATTGTTTCCTTATGCCTGAATCGTCACTCAAGGAGCTAATGATAGCTTGACCCAGGTACTTAAATTCTTGTACCTGCTCTATTGGTTCGTCTCTCAATTTGAAAATATCAGCTCTTTGGTTTGAACTTTTGGGACAGAATTGCATAACCTTAGTTTTAGTAACATTAAAATTAATGTCATGGTTCTTAGTTATGATTCACAAACTTTTGTAAGATGATTTAGACCTTTCACCGAAGGGGTTATTAACACCATATCATGGGCATAGACCAAGTTATTTATCCTCATATCATCTATACAGTATCCCACTCTTGCCTCATTAAGAGAAGCAATTAATCCATCAATATATATATATTAAAAGTGGTAATAGGGAAACTGTTTCAAGCTATCGTCCAGGATCTGTCTTTCCGACCATAAGAAAAAATCTTTGAAAAAAATCATATTTTTTTATGATAATTATTTAATTTAAGTGATTCAAAAGTTATGGCTTAGACACGAAAAAGCTCCATTTGACCTCTATTCGTGGCCTTGACCCTCGATGGAAGGACCTGATTCTTACTCGTGACACATCGTCTTGTGATGTTCCATACGTGTTTGACGTTTCATTAATTTATGTTCAGTGGTTAAAAAGTTATAACCTGGACACGATCGAAAGGATGAACAAGCGCAATCCAGTAGGGACTCTCCAGATTTATTTGGTCGGAAACATAAAAAGGGGAGCCTATACGTTCAATTAGGAACGGTTTATTACTTGGAATGTTCAAGTTATAAAAATCCCAGTTACGCACTTCGATCAGAATGATTTACGGTGATGATAATAACGTTGTGATATTGTTCAACCTCATTCGTAACAAAGGTCATGTGACGAAGGAGTCCTAGAGTTTTACATAGAATTCGAACCAGGTTTCGCAACATCTGAACACAGACGACGGTCACCCATCCAAATACTAACCAAACCTTACGTCACTCAACTTTGCGGTGTTTACATATTTTCCCGTTTACAGCCGTAGGATAAAGTTATATTTAATCAAATAGGAATAAATAGGAACATTTTACACGTGAGAATATTGTATCGAATACGATTGCAAATACTCGGACACAGTATTCGGGACCGAATACCGACTAGGCCTAGGGCAGGCGTGGGCAACCCTTGGCACGCGTGCCAAACGTGGCACGCCAACGACTTTTTTCTGGCACGCGATTCCCCGGGCTCACCTTACAAAAAATTAAAATAAATAAATATCCAAATTCTTCGCTGAGTTTTATATTTTAACTTAATGTTTTCTGCTAAAAAATGGTAAAGATTAACTTTTGCATCAAAGATTTGACGATTTTGGCACGCTCACTTAAAAAGGTTGCCCACCCCTGGCCTAGGGTCTCCTGGTCTCTCGGTCTATTTAAAAACTGAGAAATAAGAACATGAGAAATATCAGAGAAAAACAAGGCAATTCACAATATACAATTTATTGTTCTCTTTCTGTATGCATAAGATGTGTGAAGAGAGACCAACGCACGGAGCTGCTGCAAAGTTACGAGCTATATATATATATATATATATATATAAATGGGACAGTTAATGTTTTCCATTAAATAAACAGCATATAAATAAAACTGTCATATGCAAGCAAATTTTATGCTTTATTGGCAAAAAGGGGTTGTTTAATAACCTTATGAGACGATGCAGGGAATTGAGGTTACTTACAGTAATTTTAAAGACAGGGACAAAGAGAGAAAGCCATAGAGATTATCTGCTTTAAGTTCCAGACATATATATAACCTTTGGTTGGCTTCCGCCAGAATTGTTCATTCTGATGAAGGTCAAGTTTTTCACTCCACCTTAGACCTACAATTTAACGTGGAATCGGAACCACGCCCCACCAGCAGCACAGCGTCTTAACCACTAGGCCACCTAGGGTACCCATTTATCTACCAACCACTTTCTTTATTGTGTGGAAGGATGAACAGCTGGGTTTTGCTGCGCGCCGGCCGCCGCCATCGGGTCTCGAACCCGGGGCCGATGGATTCGTAGTCAGTGACGCTAACCACTACACCACTGAGGCGCATACACCGCGCATACACCACAGTGTGTGTGTGTGTGTGTGTATATATATATATATATATTCAGTTGAGCTTACACATTCTTATTTGTTGGGATATAAGAATTTAAGCATTAAATACCTTACTATCGAATGCCTAGACAATGTGAATTAGATGTCTTAGATCACCTGAAGATCAGGGCCCCCATGTATTCTTGTTTTTTGCTTTACAGTACCAAATATTATAATAAATTAAATTGAATGCCCGGTTAGGTCAACTGTACGCCCTTGACGATTGGTTAGGTTAAGTCGTGATATTTTCGTTAGTCTTAACGAAGATATCATTTGGTAATTGAAGCTGGGGCCCTAATCTTCAGGTGATCCGATGTCTTAACCTTACACATTTTTACTTTTATCTTTTCATTTATTATTACTAGTACAGTTTGAAAATTTTGAGCTTCACATTGTGTCAACATTTCTGAATCTGGTATCTCCCAAAACCACCTCACCCCCATTCATACAACTTGGGGGCTAACCCCCTCCCCCATTACCCCCACCCTCCCCATTACCCCACCCATCCCCCATTACCCCCACCCTCCCCATTACCCCACCCATCCCCCATTACCCCACCCCTCCCCATTACCCCACCCATCCCCCATTACCCCACCCCCACCCTTCCCCCATTGCTAAACTACAGAAAAGAACAGTCATGAAAATCTTGAGCTTCACATTGCCGCCCGTAATACAATTTCTGAATTTTTTTCTCAATTTTTTCTCAACTTCTGAAAGTGTGACGGACAGACGGACAGCTCTTATTATAATATAGATTTAGAATTATGTACTAGGGGCACTTAAATATTTTGCCCCACCCTGTTTTCTTAGCTAAATAATAGGCCATGTGGCTGAAATGTCTTTTGGGCCGTAAGTTTCAACTTTCTGCGCTTCACATAACCGCATTTTTCCAGTTTGAACCTCCCTTCCTTGTATAAAACCAATTTTGAACGCCCTTGTATAAAGCCGATGGTTAACGCAGTTTCGAAAATGGCGTCTGACAGTGATGTGCGTCGTAAACAGAGAGCTGTTATAGAGTTCTTAACCGCAGAGAAGGAAACAGTTGGAAATATTCACAAACGTCTACAAAACGTTTACGGAGATGCTGTTGTTGATCGAAGCACAGTTGGACGCTGGTCTAAACGTGTGAGATCATCGGAGAGAGGGAGAGCCAACCTCGATCATGAGCCACGCAGCAGTCGCCCGGCATCGGCTGTGACATCTCACACTGTGCAACGTGCTAACAGCATCATCCGATCAAATCGGCGCGTCACATACAAGGAGCTATCACTGGAGCTAGGAATTAGTGAATAAAGTGTGAATACGATAATTCAGCAACTGGGATACTCAAACGTGTGTTCACGGTTTGTTCCTCGCGAACTGACTGAAGATCACAAAGCCTAAAGAAAAGAAATTGCTTCTGAGTCGTTGGTTCGATAAGAGACAGAAGGGGATGACTTCCTTTCACGAATTGTGACTGGGGATGAGACTCGGGTACACCACTTTGAACCTAAAACAAAACGCCAATCCTTGGAGTGGCATCACGCAGACTCCTCACGCAAGAAAGAGTTCAAAATGGCTCCCTCTGGAAGAAAGGTTATGGCCACAGCTTCTGGGACATGAAAGGGGTGATTCTGGTGGACATTATGAAGAAAGGACAAAAACAATCAACTCAGAGGCATATATTGCTACCCTAGAGAGACTCCAGAGACGTATAAAGCGAAGTGAAAACTGGAAGACGTCATTCTTTTGCACGATAACGCAAGACCACACAGCAGTTTCCAAAGAAGAGAGGCCATCACAAAAATGCGCTTGACTGTGTTACCCCACCCTCCATACAGCCCGGATCTGGCACCTTCAGACTTCCATTTGTTTGGGCCAATGAAGGATGCTATTCGTGGAAGAAAGTTTCAGAGTGACGATGAGGTTGTTGAGATTAAGAGGTGGCTCCAGCGGAACCCAGCGAACTTTTACCAGCAAGGAATAAAGGCCTTTGTTTCGAGGTGGAGAAAAACCGTAGAAAAGGATGGAGACTATGTAGAAAAATAAAAACTTGTAAAAAAGTTAACTACTTGTGTACAAAATTTCCTGAGCTTAGAAGGAAACTTGGAAAGAAAAAAAAAAAGGTGGGGCAAAATATATTGAGTGGCCTTCGTATGTTTTCCATTTAGAGTTTAGATATGCTTCTTTGCTTTCTAGAAAATCAAATGGTATGTCTTAGCTATACGCAATTTATGACATTTCTTTTTAATGTAACCCCCCCCCCCACACACACACACACACTGCCTAATTTTTGCAATCATTGCTCGTAGAATAATACCTATTTTTACTATATAGACGTGTGTGATGTCTTTCGAAAAGTCTTACAGAGGCCTAACACTTTAACATATTTAAAATTAAAAATATTTGTTTATAAACCGTCAGCTTCAATTATACTGTACGTTTCCGTCAATTGCTACGCAACGTAAGAAATCAATAAAAACTTGAAATATTAAACTCACCAAATAACTTACAGAACAAAAGTTACAGAAAAATTCCTCCTCTTTAGAATGACACCTTTTTTGTGCATGTCCTCTTTGAAGTTTAAATGGGAACGGGTCGAAAATCTCAAATTCGAAAAATATTCCTAGATAATTTGTTACTGAAGTCACTTGACCGATATACTCGTATATACCAGTATAAAGATCTTTAAAAATTCTATAAAATGCAATAATTTAAAATATAAAATCTTATTTTAAAAAGGAGTAAATACTCAAGAATCAATTTTTTAAAAAATGGTCATAAAATAAAAAATATTTAACGTAGCGAGTTTATTTTTATAATCTTATGTAGACGATGTAGAGCTGCATATATCGTAGAGATTTCAAGTTCTTACCTATCTTAAGTTTTATTTGAGGATGTGATAAACATCATCTTTAGGTTACATTTTGCGGTGTAAACTGAACTTAAAATTTTTGAAAATTACTCTGGAAACAAACACTCAGTTAGCCACAAAAGTCACGTCTTTCATATATATAACATTAGAACTTTCTGGGAATTTATTATAAGTTAGGATTAATTAAAAATTATAATTAACAGTAAAGAAACTTTGAACTTTATATCAGTCTGAAGGCAATCATTTCTTCCATATATGGTATAAAATTCATGCATATAACTTACATATGTATTGTTCTATTAATAATTGAAGAACAATGTTCGCATGAACCTGAAGTTTTAGACTTTTTCAGGTATAAATTGAAATTTGCGGAAAAATTCCATCGCGGAAACCAGATATTTTATATACAGTACCATATTAAAGAGCAGGAAAGTCTCTATCATATTATGTACATTTTAATTTCGGGCTAGAATCCCTCACTAACATTCACTAACTGAATCCCTCACTAACATTCACTAACTGAATCCCTCACTAACATTCACTAACATTTACTAATATTCACTAACTGAATCCCTCACCGAAAGAATGTATGTCTCAACAATGTTTCGTGTTAATCACCGAATAACATCGTACGTTTGGGAATTATAGTTTTGAAATTACTACTGTACCTAAAACAATGTCTATTTTGTTTACGTTTGTCAAGTTTCATCAAATTCTGTCAACCTGTTAATTTTTAATAAAATAAAAAATCAAAGCCGGTACTGAATGGCTCCCTGCGTAAAGTACAGTATGTCATTGAGACAGTGCAACTTCGAAACATTATTTATGAAGCATATATAATTATATATATATATATATATATAATTTGAGTGTGTGTGTGTGTGTGTGTGCCTTGGTAGTGTATGATCAGCATTGCTGACTTCGAGTCTGAATATCGGTTCCGGGTTAGGGTTACCAGACGTCCGGCAAAAAAAGGACATGTCAGGTATTAAGTGGGTCGTTTGAGCTTGTGGGAAGTTCTTTTTTAAGTCTGGATCTATGTAAAAAGCCGGACAATATCAACATATTTAAAATGGCTTCCGGACAGAGGACATGAGATTGAAAAGGGGGACATGTCCTCTTTTTGCCGGACGTCTGGTAACCCTATTCCGGGTTCGATACCCGGTGACGGCAGTCGGTGCGCAGCAAACCCAGCTATTCATCCTTTCATACAGTAAAATTGGTTGGTAAATAAATAGGTACCCTGGGTAGCCTACTTGTTAAGATGCTGGGATGTTGATCGGGAGGTCATGAGATCGAGTCCGGGCGAGGACTGTGTAATTTCTGACCACCCGTAGTGGGTCGTGGTTCGAATTCCATGTTAAGCTGTAGGTTTAAGGTAGAGCAACAAGCTTGACCTTCGTCAGAATGAACAATTCGGGCGGAAGCAAAACCGAAATTACCCAAGATTATGTGTATATATATCGTCCGAGATTTTTTTGGAATTAAATCCATTTACAGGAAATACTTTTAAATGTTATATTTATCTATTTTCTCTTGGAAAATTACAATAAGGCT
>JAJOZX010012640.1:0-90000 GCA_023014485.1 Bathynomus jamesi
TAAAAAATGCACTAGTGGACCAAAAGGTCTTTGAGGCTTCCTCTTGTCCTTGTAACTCCTTGAAACTCTCTCTCTCTCTCTCTCTCTCCCTCTCTCTCCTCTCTCTCTCTCTCTCTCTCTCTCTCTCTCCTTATACATATATATACTAGAGGCACCATTTAATATATTTTTCCCCACCCTTTTTTCTTAGCTAAATAATAGGCCATGGGGCTGAAATGTCTTTGGGGCCGTAAGTTTGAACTTTCTGCGCTTCACATAACCGGATTTTTCCAGTTTCAACCTTCCCTCCTTGTATAAAACCGCTTTTAAACGCCCTTGTATAAAACCGATGGTTAACGCAGTTTCGAAAATGTCGTAATATGCGTCGTAAACAGAGAGCTGTTATCGAGTTCTTAACCGCAGAGAAGGAAACAGTTGGAAATATTCGCAAACGTCTACAAAACGTTTACGGAGATGCTGTTGTTGGTCGAAGCACAGTTGGACGCTGGTCTAAACGTGTGAGATCATGGAGAGCCAGCCTCGATGATGAGCCACCCAGCGGTCGCCCGGCATCGGCTGTGACATCTTACACTGTGCAACGTGCTAACAGCATCATTCGATCAAATCGACGCCTCACATACAAGGAGCTATCACTGGAGCTAGGAATGTGTTCACTGTTTGTTCCTCGCCAACTGACTGAAGATCACAAAGCCCAAAGAAAAAAAATTGCTTCTGAGTCGTTGGTTCGATACGAGACAGAAGGGGATGACTTCCTCTCACGAATTATGACTGGGGATGAGACTTGGGTACTAGGGTGGAATGAAAAAAACTTTTTTCAGAATTTAGTTGTACGGGCACCCAAAAGTTAGTCTGCGGCACCACTAAGAAATTTGTAAAATATTAGCTACCTGCGACATCAACTTCACCGGCCCCAAGGAGGTCAAAGATTTTGCCTTTCAGGTGTCCCAAAAAATTAAGAAAAAATTTAAAAAATTAAGCATATCTTCCGTTATGTTTATGCTAGGAAGATCATTTTTGTTTCATTTGATTTCTCTATTTATGTTCTTTAACTTTACTCTTATACACTTTTTTCCCATTCCTCACAGAAATTTGGAAAATTTGGTAGTTCATGAAAAATACTAACAAAAAGTAGGAGTTTTTATATAAATACTTTCGTTTTCTTTTAGAAGCTCATAAAATAGCTGCATGGCTTTAAATATATTGGTTTATTGGAGTAGTTCTCTGCTAATTTAAGCTAGATACAAGCCATGCATATCTCAGCTTAAATTACCCAGAACTCACCACGTGGAGGTGGCTGCTCTTTGAGTTCCTCCCTAACCCACCTACCACAATAATTTAGAAAGCTTCTTATTCAATTTTGTAGTCTCTCTTGGTTTCAAATGATTTCATTATTGCTTGAGATACAATTTTGGTTTTAACGTAGCCATTTCTCCTCTCACTTCCATAAACTGCTCTTGCCGCTTCTGTTACAAGTTTGATACTCTTTTCTACTGCTTGTGTATGACAAGGGAATTGAAGGAGTTTTAATTTTTCTTCGCTAGTGTTCTCGGTCAATGATGTCAACTCCTCTTTGGTTAAGTGTTTTGTCAATGATGGTTCAAGCCTAATGGGAAGGTCCGGGATTAATTGATGGCTTTGTCGTAAGTTTAAACGGTTCACTGCTTTCGTCCGTTTCCCTGGAACTTGACGAAACAGTTGCAACAGTATCAAATTCTTTCATTCCTTTCGAGGTCCGTGCTGTATATTCCTTATACTTTTGTGTAACCTTTTTCTTTTTTCCATCATTTTTGTGACCACTTTATCTACGGATCCAATCATCATTTTTCGAGACGTTCGTTGGTCATTAAGGAAATCCCTTTCCAGAACAGAAACTTTTCGGTCTTTTTCACAACATGTCACATTTACAAGAAGCTATATCAAAGAGCTTCAGTGAGTCAAGTTTAAATTTTTGAAGCAATGCTTCATAGGATGCTTGGTCTTTCCGCCCTCTGAATTGTTTTAAGACATTTTGATATTTTTCGTACAAACCTGGATGCGCTGCGTTATGGTCTTATGATGGTTAGTTGGAATAGAAGCACGATCCCATGCAGCCTTTACTTTTTGGGCAACGACTGCAGCAACATCATAAATTTTTGGATTAGCTTCTCCTGACTTAATTCTTTCCTGTTTAACATAAAGGAAACACTGAAGTATATCTTCGGACGAAGACAAATAAATCAGTGAGAGCTCTTTTGGTGGTCCAAAGATTGGATTCAGCTGTTGAGTATTATTCCTTGTCTTCCTTTTCGCTGATTCATTCGTGGCCATGGAAGCTATGCCTAATTTTGCTTTGTGCGTCGGAATAGAATTAGACTATATTAATGACTAAATGTTTTTAGCGAATCAGATTCAATATAAAAATTTATCAAAGCAATGAAGTAATCTGAAAAAGATATATAAATTATAATGTAATATTGTATAAATAACAAACCCTAAAAAATATAATTATGGAATAATTTAAATCTGTGAAAACCTAAACAAATTGAAACCTTAAAATGGTACTAAAACATCTACTAAAGTTGAGAAACTCTAAGAAAGATATAAAAATTCTTATTTTTTGTTAGTATTTTTCATGAAATACCAAATTTTTCAAATTTCTGTGAGGAATGGGAGAAACGTGTATCATGGAAAAGTTAAAGAACATAAATAGACAAATCAAATGAAACAAAAATGATCTTCCTAGCATAAACACAACGGGAGATAAGCTTAAATTTTGAATTTTTTCTTAATTTTTTGGGGCACCTGAAAGGCAAAATCTTTGATCTCCTTGGGGCCGGTAAAGTTGATGTCGCAGGTAGCTAACATTTTACAGATTTCTTATTGGTACCACAGACTAACTTTTGGGTGCCCCGACAAAACTGAATTCTGAAAAAAGTTTTTTTCACTCCACCTGAAAGGGGTGATTCTGGTGGACATTATGAAGAAAGGACAAACAATCAACTCAGAGGCATATATTGCTACCCTACAGAGACTCCAGAGACGTATAAAGCGAGTTCGACCGGAGAGAAAACTGGAAGACGTCATTCTTTTGCACGATAACGCAAGACCACACAACAGTTTGCACACAAGAGAGGCCATCACAAAAATGCGCTTCACTGTGTTACTCCACCCTCCATACAGCCCGGATCTGGCACCTTCAGACTTCCATTTGTTTGGGCCAATGAAGGATGCTATTCGTGGAAGAAAATTTCAGAGTGACGATGAGGTTGTTGAGGAGGTTAAGAGGTGGCTCGAGCGGGACCCAGCGGACTTTTACTAGCAAGGAATAAAGGCCCTTGTTTGGAGGTGGAGGAAAGCCGTAGAAAAGGATGGAGACTATGTGGAAAAATAAAAAACTTGTAAAAAAGGTCTGTAACTACTTGTGTACAAAATATCTGGAACTTACAAGGAAACTCGGAAAAAAAAAAAAGTGGGGCAAAATATATTGAGTGGCCCTCGTATGTATATTAGGGTGCATCAAACCGCCATGTTTTGAAAAAGTTTGCAATATACACTGGGCCCTATGATAACATTGTTCCACTACTTGAAACAAAGATTGTGACCAAATTTCATGCATTTCCATGATCATCTACCGGGTTCACGTTGAGGTTGAAAATTTAGCAAATTTCGAAGTTTTCAAGAAAAATGCCATTTAAACAAAAATATTAAGGTAAGGTTAAACACCACTAAAATCTAATGTATTAACGAGTTTTAGCCACACTTTTAACAGTGTACATCATTTTTGAGTCGACTGAAAAGTGTGTTACCAGGATGCGGGTAGGGGACCCAACTCGTTATGCATCCCACCAACCACTTTCGCCAACCTCCACCCATTTGGAAGTGGTCACTATTACTCTTTATTTCGTAGTAGCTGCCAGCTGCATAATCTTTGGATGGTAAGCAGGTGTCTGCTTCCACGACCTGTAGAATATTCTGATAATGTTGTTCAGATCTTGCGGCATCGAGGAAGTCATTGCTCAGTTTGCTCTCTCAGTGCAGTCATTGATGATATTGATTGCAGCAATGTTTGTTTTAGACGTTGAGAACGCAGCAGAATTTGGCTACTCATCAACATCCTCCGAGAGGAATCCACAGTCTACTGTAGGTCTAATAAAAAGAAAATACTCCAAGAGTCTCTACCAACCAGGTCTGCGAGAGTTGTCGTAGGAGTGATCATGGTTGGAAACTTAGGTTTGCCAAAACCTGTGACAAACCGATCTTGTGATGCTGCTGCAATGCTCTCGTCCTCTGGCTTGACTGCGAGTAGACGGTCAGCTACGGCACGGCGCTCTGCTTGTGGAACTAACTCACTGAACAATGCTAAAGGCACCATTTCAGTTGTGAGGTACCACAGGTGACGTTTGAAAGCAGTTATGGCGCTTGTTGATATCAGCGAGTTCACTTTCTCGTATTTGAGGATGCTCTTGTACAGCTGGAGGTCATGCCACGGGGCATCAACTGCTGAAGGGCAGGTTGTCCACCATGGACAGTATATCAAGCAGGCAAATTTAACAAACTCGCGTATCTTTGGGCCTTGTTGTCTTCTTGTGACTTTTCCTGGTGGTAGAGTGTCGATTTGTTCTTGCAGAAGTGCAATCTTAATTGCATATTCAATCTTTGCCATTCATCTGGCCTTGTGTACTGCACCAGGGCGCCTGAAGCTAAATTCTCGATCTGTCCCTTCCAAATGCAACAAACAAAGCTCAGAGAACTCTTGATAGTCGTCACGCTGATGTTGCACTGATGATCGTGCGACGTGAACAGCTTGTGCCTTCCAGTCTTGAATGAGAATTTGTCTCTTCAGAATATGAACTGGGATTAAAATGACTCAAGTTTTCTTCACTGCTGTGGGAAACAAGCTGGAAGTTTGTGCGAAATCTATTGAAGACGTTTACTTATGGTGATTTCGATGTCTCTATTTTGAGGTCATTGAAGACATGCCCAATGATCACTTCACTAACATGGTGTCAACGGTTCTAGGACAACTGCCACCTGGAAAACTGCCACCCGGACAACTGCCACCGGACAACTGCCACCCGGACAACTGCCACCCTGGAAAACTGCCACCTGGAAAACTGCCCCCGGATAACTGCCACCCGGACAACTGCCACACTGGAAAACTGCCCTAGTGTTTATGCCCTTGTTCCTGGCACGAACTTGTGTTGGGGGGTGGGTTAAAATGCACCCTGCTGGTTTTAGGGTTTGGGGGGGGACGAGGTACTCGCTGATAGCAGTCCTTGTCATTCTCGATTCAGTTTTCACCACTCCGGGGTGGGTTCAGGAGAGTTACGCGCCCTCCCGGTCCCTACCGCCCAAAGTCTTCTCTTTTGGCTACTCGGGTTATGTATCTTTCACACATATCACTTCTTTTAATTTTACCACTTTCTTTACGAACTTCTTTTCAAAGACTTTCTGGCGGAAATACCCTCGTTAGTTTTCGTCTTTTTTAAGTTAAAAAAACTGGAGGGGTGTCTTTTATTTGTTTTCCTCCATTCTTTTCCTACTAGGTCAACATGCCCTCGTTGGATTATACAAGTTGATGGTGTTAAACCAGGGTAGCCACGAGTCGACCGCCACCCTCCCGGTCACACTGGAAAACTGCCCCTAGTGTTTATGAAAATTAACAAAAAAAGTTGTAAAAAAATATTATTTATAAAATAGACTTTTTAAAAATGGATATTTAACAATGAATTATTAATAGATATCTATACATACATAAAATAATATTAGAAAAAACCTAACCTAACCTAACCTAACCTAACCTACCTAACCCTACCTGTGGCAGTTGTCTGGGTGGCAGTTTTCCAGGGTGGCAGTTTTCCGGGTGGCAGTTTTCCAGGGTGGCAGGTTTTCCGGGTGGCCGTTGTCTGGGTGGCAGTTTTCCAGGGTGGCAGTTGTCCGGGTGGCAGTTGTCCGGTGGCAGTTTTCCAGGTGGCAGTTGTCCGGATACCGGTGTCAACACCCAGACCATAGCAAAGGGCGATGAAGTGCCTGCTGAAGAATGACACACGTTGCGCTCACATGTCCTGTATTGCTCGCACTGGTATCAAATACTAAGTTGACAGTGGACTGTGAACAACTCCAGGACTGCAACAATGTCATAGTCTTTTCAGTTATGATCTCCCCAGACCGCTGGTTTCTACCATTGCGAGGTTTATATGATGGCATACCGAGAAGTTTAAGTTCACTAGCATCACCTAGAGCAACAGCAAGTCTCTCATCTGATACATTCTGGGTCTGCAGTGAACCCATCATCTTTGAATCCCAGTGGAGAGATGCAAATTTTGGTGGTATTCATCACTTTTTGACGGAATTGGCAATCTGCTAGTCTACCCCACGCCTTGACCGATCAGGTGTTGCATAAGAAGTTGAAACTTTGTTTGGATCATCACCAGATTCTTCTATAAAGGCTTCCGTGAATGTTGCTTGTTGGGCTAGTGTTAATTTCATTCTAGCGTCCAAAGACACTAACTTGGGTTTGGTGAGTATGTCATGTGGTATGAACGCCGGTGTGCTATGACGAACAACTCGATGATGTGTCTTTCTAGAGGCTTCTTGTTGCATTGGGATGTCTTCATGATCTTCATCACTGCTGCTTTCAAGCTGTACATAACTGCATGATGCCTCCTGTTCTTTCTCTGCTCTTTCTTTCCCTTCTGCTTCTTTGGTTTTGCGTAACTGAGTGCGCTGGATCTGTGAAGCCAGCACCTTATCATGAGATCCAAACGACGCAATGCGGTCTGTTTTCATTGAAGTTGAACTAAGAAACTCTAGGTCAGGGTGGTCCAACTTCTCCACCATTGTGAGAC
The DNA here is from genome assembly GCA_023014485.1 of Bathynomus jamesi. Lineage (NCBI taxonomy): Eukaryota > Metazoa > Arthropoda > Malacostraca > Isopoda > Cirolanidae > Bathynomus > Bathynomus jamesi. The sequence continues at coordinate 6,828 of JAJOZX010012640.1, forward strand.
AAAATTAATCTAATAAAGATTTGCGTGCCACACATGCAAATTTAATGATAATATTATACCCCATATACTGTATACTGGATTCTACTCTACTTTATCAAATATTTGTTAGTTTTTATAAGGATCTATGAACCTTTTGTGAGCCACAGAAATTGTCCCGTGTGCCACATGTGGCTCGCGTGCCCCTAGTTGGACCACCCTGCTCTAGGTCATCAGGATTTCGGACAGACTTTTCAGCATCTTTGACCCACAATTGAAATGTCATTTTCAGCTGATTCTTCATCTCTTTCACCTTGGCAAGCGCAGCTGGAGATGAACGGCGATCTATTGGGATCTGGCGCAGTTTTCCATTTTCCCAGATGGAGCAATGATTTTCTCGCAAGCTATCTTGTCTGATATCATAGGAATGTTTGCTTTGTGATAAAATAGTACAATTTTTTTTAAACAATCTTTGGAATGTCCCGCTTTGTCCTGTTTGACGACAGTCCACGCTGATGAAATAAAAAGCATCGCAGAACTTACTCATTTGTTGATAGCCGAGATCCGGCTATTTCAGCGTCCCTGTTTGTGATTCCTGCACCTAAGCCATACACAGCTAAAGACTGGCGTGTTTTTGCAGTTTTCTGAGGAGTGATAGCCTCAGGTTCATCGCTGTTCCACTTTGAGCGAAAATGACAGTTATATAAAAAGAAAGTTTCACGTCCGACGTCGTCCGTTTTTGAGTGTAACTGATCAGAATGCAGACCTGAAACAAAGATAGGTACTATTAAGTAGGCAATAAAATCAGGTTATATTCACTACAAACAAAAGTCCAACATATTTAAACAATCAAAAGTCAAACATTTCTCTGCATGAGAGTTGTTCCAAGCAAATTTCAATGACATAAGTGAACAGATTTCTATGGAGTTAGTTTATCGCATAGACACAAAAGGTCACATAAACAAATTTCAACCTTCACGTGGACCCGGTAGCTGTCATCCAAACTCAGTGATATTTCAGAGAACATGTTTTCATTATGAAATTATGAATGGAACAGTGCTATTGTAGGGCCATTAAGGAATTGTAACATTGGGGGGTTTGATGCACCCTAATATATGTATATATATATATATATATATATATATATATATATATGTGTGTGTGTGTGTGTGTGTGTGTGTGTGTGTGTGTATATATTTAGTGGTGGACCGGATGTCAGTTTTTCAACATCTGCGGATGCGTATTTTTTATTTCAATATCCGCGGATGCGGATGCGGATATTTAGTTAATCTATCAATATAATATAGAATTATGAATATATGACAATTTTTCAAATTTCGTGATTTACTATTATGGCAGGCAATGCACAAGAATTAAAATTAATATTAATGTTTTCATTATGATAAAATAATAACTTTCTCAAGAGTTTCAGCCACAGAAAATTCAATGAAACAAGTTTCATTCAATTTTCTGTGTTACCAGGTACCGTATTTATATTTTGAGGTTTATATATTTGTTTGTTCATTAATAATTAATACTTTACATGAAATGTGCATGACTGGGCCTTATAAGCTACTTTATAAGCTAATTTAATTGTAAATTGCATAATTTATTAGAGGTAATATCCGCATAACATCCGCAGTCAGAAGTGCAAATGCGGATGTTAAAAATGACGCGGATATCCGCAGATGCGGATGCGGATATCCGGTCCACCACTATATATATATATATATATATATTAATTTTCTCCTATATACTAACTTCATTATATGTTCGGATGAAATATAATTATGATTATAAAAAAGTCGGAAACATGCGACAAACTTGCTTTATACAAAAATCAAAAACAAAAATAAAAATCCAAAACAAAAAGGAACATAAAAACCCTAAATCAGACCAACTTAATAAGATAATCAAAGATAATCAAATCCTGTAAAAAAAAAAAAAAAAATTAAAGGCGTGAGAATTCTTTGCTTTTGTATCGGCATTTTTCGCTTTTTTTTATATTATATATTTTTTAGAGGGGAAGGAGGATTGGGGATAAGGATCAAAGTGTGTGTGTGTGTGTGTGTGTGTGTGTGTGTGTGTGTGTGTGTGTGTAGACAACTGAACGTAAGTGAAGTTGAGTGTGCGATAATTCACCAATGTAGTAGGGTATTTTTTGTGAGGTAAAACATTTGGTACCTCAGAACATTAAAAAATATATATATATATATATGCAAATTTTAGAAACGTATTTACTGTCGAAAAAGAAATGTGTTGGTCCTCATGTAGGTTAGTTTACACTAGGTTAACTTAGTTAAAGTTTGGTTAGGTTAAGTTAGCCTTAAACGCTATTTAATAGCGTAACAAAAACCACTCTTCGAACCCTCAGTTACATCCCAAGCAATTATCACGCCTTTCTCGGTTAGCTGGCACTAAAGTTAGGTTAAATTAGGTTTGGTTAATTAGTTTTCTTAGATATATGGTTTTTATAAAGTTGGTACCTCGCTTATGCGGAGATTCACACACACACGTGTGTGTGTGTGTGTGTGTGTGTGTGTGTAACGAACGATAAATTAATTCATTTCCTTCTATATTCATCTCGTGGTCACGCTTTTAAATGTGAACATTTCCCCTTCGTTTAGTATATATATATATATATATATATATATATATATATATATATACAATATATACTACTGTAATGTAGCCATTACCATCTCTCTCTCTCTCTCTCTCTATATATATATATATATTCGAAGTCTCTTTGCAGTCTAGCTTTTATTGGTTTATGATTCAACTTTTACATTATTAAAATCTTGGAAGATATGAACCAGGAAATATGTAAAATTAATGCATATGAACAGTCGGCAACGAATTCTCTTCTTATTTTTTTTTTTGCAGAAGTTGTGTAATTGTTTTATTTTGTTTTAACGAAGTTTGATGCTTTTAGTTAGACCTTTAAATTTGTTTTCATTCGCTTGTTTGGGAAAAAGTTTTAGATATTCGGTTCGTATTGTTCGTTTTATGTATTTAGCACTGGCACTGTGGCACTATATGGTTTTATAAACATTCGTAGTTTTGTTGTTTAATATTTCTTTCAGTTTTGGAATTAGTATTGATTTTCGAATAGTGTGTTTAAAGTTCGTATTTTAGATTTCATTTAGAAATTTAATATATATATATACAGGGTGTTTCAGGTCGACCCTAGAAATATGGAAATTGGCGGAATTTGTAGTTTGTATTTGGTATTTGAAGTTTGTCATAGTAATTCCGTAATATTCCTTTATGTTTATTTCTAGGGTCGACCTGAAACACCCTGTATATATATACTGTATATATATATATATTCAAAAGTATTTTAAATAGAATTTATTTGTGTGTGTGTGTGTGTGTGTGTGTGTGTGCGTGTGTGTGTGTGTGTGTGGCTTCAGTGTTACAAAAGGAGAGAGAAGACTGAAAAACAAAAAACTGGAATGTGACGAATCGCGTAAGATTGAGGCAGGTGCACTGATGATGAAAAGGCCTCATAGAGATGGTTTCGGAGATATACGAGGGTGGGCTGAAAAGTAATGCCTCCACTCAAATACATTTTAAACGAGTTGAAGGATTTTATCGAAACAAAAGCAGATATGTACCTTAGAGTTTATTCTTCAAAACGATACATTTACTTTTCTATAAAATCACCCTCTACCTCGATACATTTACGCCAACGATAAATGAAATGCGTTTTTGAAATAGATCCCGGTAAAACTCGGAACTTTGACTACGAAACCAAAATTTTCACAGCGGCCGTAACTTCTTCGTCAGACTCGTAGTGATTTCCACGGATATGTTCTTTAAGTTTAGGAAAGCAGAAAAGAGTTTAGGAAAATCGCATGGTGCTAAATCGGGGATATATGGTGGATGCGGCAAGACGGTGATTTGCAGATCCTCAATTGCTTCTCGTGTTTGAACACTGGTGTGAGGCTGTGCGTTGTCATGGTGAACAATGACTGCATTTTTGTGGGTGCGAACTCTCCTGATCCATTTTTCCAACTTTTTCAGAGTTTCAATATAACATGCGGAGTTGATTGCTGTCCCTCTTTCTGTAAAGTCTTCGAGGACAACACCATTGATATCCCAAAAACAGTCATCATCACTTTTCCAGCCGATTTTTGAACTTTGAATTTTTTTGGTTGCGGTGAATTTTTGTGCCGATATTCCATGGATTGCCGTTTATTTTCAGGGTCAGAATGGTGGATCCACGTCTCATCTCCTGTCACAATGTTGTGCAGAAATTCATCTTCATTTTCGAAGCGCTGCAGATTTTCTTGGCAAATGCGTAGTCTCTCAGTTTTCATCTTGCAGTGAGCATGCGAGGCACCCATCTGGCGCAAATCTTTCGGTAACTCGAGAATACTGATAATGTGTCCCACTCACTCTTTGGAGATATCGAGCATTGGAGCAATTTCATTTTGTTTAATGCGACGATTTCCACGAATCAGTTCGTCAACGTAGTTCCGATGAGATTCGTCGGTTGCCGTTACAGACCTTCCACTTCGCGATTTGTCTCGCAAATCTTCTTGCCCTGCTTCTCCTTCTTTACACTGCCACGAACAACGTCGAACGATACTCACATCAACACACTGTTTACCGTACACAGTTTGCATTCGCCGATGAATGTCTATGGGAGCAACACTTTCCGCGGTCAAAAATTCAATTACGGCACGTTGCTTGAAGCGAACGTCTTTACTCCTTTCCATTGTAATCGATACTGAACCAACGTGTGGATTGAGTGTAGGCCATATTAGGCTATAACAGAAAACCGGTTTTATCTGGTTACTTCTACACAATCTGGAATGGGGTGGAGATATCAAGTTATAACACAAAACCGGTTTTATCTGGCTACCTCTACACAATCCAGAATTATTCAAGTGGAGGCATTACTTTTCAGCCCACCCTCGTATATTCATAAGAAGTCCACTCATGACATACCCATTCATGAGATATTCACTCATAACTGCCGTGCTCTTCGTCATCAGAAAATGAAGAAGGTTCGTTATAAGATCAAAAAATTTTGAAACAACAGTTGATGATGAATGTTTGAGGAGAGAAGAACATAAGCAAAAAAAAGGAGCCTCAACAGACCGACGGGGCATTACGAAACTCAGAAATTAAATTCATAGCAATTTAAAATAAAAACAACGTTTTCCCTCTCACAAAAAACTAAAGAAAACTGAAGGTAAAGATAGAGTGTAGGATTGTTTACAGTGTTCCAATGAATTTAGATAATTTTGGTTGAGAGACTCCATTGCAATGTTATTGAAATCATGAAAAGGAAATATAATCAAAAGAGATTATTTATCTCTTCCCAAAAAAAAAAATTTCACATAGTCTGAATCACACACACACACACACACACACACACACACACACACACACACACGAAACTATATTTATGGAAAGAGATTCGAGTTACTTCTTAAATTTTAACTGCATTTTTTAAGATAATTAAATTTTCAATACACAGTTACTGTATCTGAGAAGCTTCGATATATTTTATTCTGCTTTATAAAAGTGGTTCGAGAGATTATAGTACGATAAAGAATGAATTAGAATTATGCATCATCTCTCTAGCAATTTTGAAAGCTTTGATTCAGAACTGAAATATAATTAAATAAATAATAAAAATAGTTTTATTTTTTCTAAGGTAATTTTGAAAATGTTGAAAATTCGGATTGGTGGATTGTACGTATGCGGAGAAAGGATGCAAAAACAAAAAACTTTCTACAGTGGAGTGCACACTATTGCACAGATCTTATAGTCAGCAAATTAAATATTAAAGCCGATCCGAAGGTGTGATATATATATATATATATATATATATATATATATACAGGGTGAGCTACATAAAAACGGCCCCAAGAAAATAGTTCATATTTCTTTTTGTGTGTACAATTTTCTTGGGGCCGCTATATATATACACACACACACACACACACACACATATATATATAATGGAGAAAAAATTTGTTTCATGACAGGAACTAAAGTTTTACAAGGAACATTAACTCAGTTTTATAACTATTTTGTGGTTCATTTTTATTTAGAATTTGTAAATGGATTAAGTAAGTTCATTGTCACAATGTTATAAATATGCTTTTGTGTTTCCAGATTTTTCATATCAAATTTAACTTTCTAATCATATGTATACAGTATATAGTTAAGGAAAAAAGTTCACCGAAAAATTTTTGTGCTTTTAACAATTTTTGGGGCGAAATTTTTTCCGAAACTATCTATCTATATAACCTTGGTTTCATCTTCTGTCCGAATTGTTCATTCTGACGAAGGTCAAGAGCGTTGCTCCGCCTTAGACCTAAAGTTTAACGTGAAATCCGAACCACGGATCAACACGGGTGGTCAGAAATTACAAAGACGTTGCTAGGACCCGATCTCACGACCTCCCAATCAGCAGCCCAGCGTCTTAACCACTAGGCTACCCAAGGCACCTATTTATCTACTAATGATATTTTATTGTGTGGAAGGATGAACAGTTCGGTTTTCTGTGTGTATATATATATATATATATATGTATGTATGTATGTGTATATAATATTATTCATCGATGCATTCATAATTTAAGTAGAAGTATAAAAAGTCAAACATCTTTTCACATACATCATCATTCCGCCTGTACACCCATTTCAGGGTACGAGCAGCTCGCAGAAGCAATGCCAAGCAAATAGGAGGTCAAAGTACTGGTTGCGGGGCTAATTCGGCGACCCATGCCTTCAAACAGTTTACTCGTCATAGATAATAAAATAAATAATTAACGATAAAATGATGAGGGATAGCATAAATAAATGTTAAATGTCAGTTTAATGACCCAATTTTGGGTCGCGACCCAGGGGTTAAGAACCTCTGGTCTAGTCAAAAGAACATCCATATCCGTATTCAATTTACTGCAATTTTTGTTACTTTGTATTGCAGACACTTCCAGTTATTATCAGTCCTGGTGCATGATTCTTCAGGAGCAAATGTGTGTTTCCTCTCTAAGGTAGCAGAAATTTACCTGTATCAGTCACAGTTATACTCGTACTACCTCAGGCTTGCTCTACACAAATTGAACTAAAAACCACAAGTATCCGCAATTGCAAACTGTCCGTATACATGCCTGTATTTAGTTTAGAATAATAACTATATATATATATATATATATATATATATATATATATATAGACTGAACACGGAAGAACACTGTATTTGTAAACTCAGGCGGAATAGCAGTTGAAAAAGACTACATCGCGAGGTAGAATAACCTCTCCCCCTCCTAAAAAAAAAACAAGAAAACTTGGAAACCCTTTAATACCTATTTTATTTTGTAGTTACGATTTCAGTATTTCCCCAGTATATCTCTTTATAATCCGATTTACTGTAGTTTTCCCGTCCTTCTTATATACATAGTTAGTTGGTTAGTTAGTTAATTAGTTAGGGAAAAAATTTATCCGAAAAAATCTGGAGAGCCCCAAAATTACTAATTTGTAATTTTGAGTCTGTTTTAAATATTTTATTTTTTCGGTAAATTTGCCATCTTCAGGACAATTGGCAGAGTCAATACAATTTGAGTTTTTTCGGAATTAGATTTTATGCATTTTCTCGTTTGATGTTCCTCATTAGTTCATCATGTGATAGATAATATGAAGTGTTTTACTTTATATTTCTTCATTTCGTTTAATTCTTCGCTTCATGAATGTCGTGATCTTGTTTGTGGAATCGGTATTGAGATCAGTAGAAACGGAAATGGGATCTCAAATTAATCCTTCATAGACCACATATTAAACTGGATTACTCGTTCAAACAAAGTATTTGAGTTTAATTGCCAGCTTGGATTCTTTCTGAGGTGGTTTTCACACCAAAATATTATAGTTGATTCTAACTAATTTTTTCTATCAGGAAAACAATAATGTGTAAAAATAATAATGTTTAAAGAATTCCATTTCGGAATTTTAGCAAATTTTCAAGAAATTATTTATAAGAATTGAATATGATACGGAATTTAATAGATTTAAAGTATCAGCTGTTCCAATAGTCAAGATACACTGAACCCCCCCATCTAGTTTATGGCCTAGCACCAGCGTATTCCGACTTTTGTGGCCGGGTGTATACAGGGCCATGGCGTTTTATGAAAACCATATTAATCCTTTCATGCCCAGGGTTTTTTTCTGAGAGAATAAAATCGTCTGGCATTACCCAGAAGAAAATCTGCGAAGTAACTCAGTGTTCTAAAAGGTTAATTAAATTGAAATATATTAAAAATATTTATTAATATTTAAATTTCATTTTGGGTAATGATGAGTGATGTTAAAAAATTACAATAATTTGATTCCCAGTCGTATTTTGCCATGAAGAAATTACACTATATTATAATTTTAAAATTTAATATCTTTTTCATTTTTATAATTTTAATTAAAGAAAAAAGAATTTTTTTAAATGTCATTTTTAATTGTTTCTCTTTCACAAAAGAGAAATTTTCAATATTTTTACATTTATCTAAAATAAAAGCCCAAAAAGAATTTGTAATGGAAGAAATTAATTCCGTAATAAATAACTAATTTTTATTAAGATAATTAATAAATTTTAAACAATTTAAAATATGCTTTTACATTTTATCACAAAATTTTATTATTTTTTTGAGAAGGGAAACCTAAACGAGTCGCGACTGAAAATGAACGTTTCCAATAAAATGACTGTCGAATTGCTGAATTTGCAAAATTTGTGGATGAATTTATTAATTCTCGCAATGCCTGAAAGCGCACGCACGCACGCGCGCACACACGCACACACATACATACACACACTCACACATACAGTGTGATTCAAAATAATGTAGATACATTTTTAAAATTCTTTATTTTGGATACTAATTGCGCTTAATAAACAGAACTTTACTATGTACGTAAGGGGCCGTTCACAATTATCAACATTTTCATAAGTGTACAAAGAGTACACCTTTTTCAAGACCCCCCTCTCTCCCCCAAATTTGTACAAAGAAAAATTTGGATTTTTTTTACAATATATTGTATTGAAAAACTAGAGATATACAAGTTAATATTCGCACTCAAATTAAAAAAAATTGGAATTTAGCACTATTAAAATGAAGGAAACGTACTGACAATACAGAATCCAAAACTGTCACACAATAATATTAATACCGAGTCCACAAACAGTTCAGTTTGGATCGACATTTTTCGCATTTCTAAATGCGTACAACGGCCCCCTCTAGCCTTCTAGCGTATGGTTTGTACGTTCGTGAAAATGTTGATAATTGTGAACAGCCCCTAAGTAAGCATTTAAAAACATTTAATAGTCATTTTATTTTTAATTTTGAAAATGTTCACCATTTACACGCAAACATGCGACGCAACATCCCAAAACAGATCGGCACGCAGTAGTGTTCATATTTATATATGGGACGTTGAGCCGCATGTTTGCGTGTAAATGGTAGATATTTTGAACATTTAACATAAAATGACTATTAAATATTGCTTTTACATTCTTACCTACGTATGTACACAGTAAAGTTTTTATTTATTAAGTGCAATTAGTATCCATAATAAATAATTTCAAACTGTCATTATTATATATATATATATGAAGAGAAGGATCAACACAACGGCAAACATTTTCCTTTATTTTTCGTACATCAGACGTTTCGACAAATCTTTTGTCATCATCAGTGAATTAAGTCTTAAAACCTTAAAACAAAAGTAAAAAGTGAAAATTACATCAATACAATATTAAAACCATTAAAATTAAAACCTTAAAGCAAAATGAAAATTGCATCAATACAAAATTAAAATCATTTAAATTTCATCACTATAAAACTAAAATTAAATTAAATTACCTAATAGGTAAATACACAATGTTTACATCCACCTCCATACTTGGAAAAGTCTAAGAGAACACTGGATGGTCAGAGGATTAGAAAGGTATGTGTGAGAGAATCGGTTGGTTAGTTAAAAGAGTTGTAATTTGTAGGATGAGCTATTATTATTAAGGGAGGGTTTGTTTCTATAGATGTACAAAGATTCTAAAATTCGGAGTTCTGTAAGGTTATTGGATCTAGTTAAAATTTCAAACTGAGTTTTGTGAAGGGGATGGTCGTTTTCATTACTAGAAACCATAGTAATGAAAACGACCATCCCCTTCACAAAACTCAGTTTGAAATTTTAACTAGATCCAATAACCTTACAGAACTCCGAATTTTAGAATCTTTGTACATCTATAGAAACAAACCCTCCCTTAATAATAATAGCTCATCCTACAAATTACAACTCTTTTAACTAACCAACCGATTCTCTCACACATACCCTTTCTAATCCTCTGACCATCCAGTGTTCTCTTAGACTTTGCCAAGTATGGAGGTGGATGTAAACATTGTGTATTTACCTATTGAGGTAATTTAATTTAATTTTAGTTTTTATAGTGATGAAATTTAAATGATTTTAATTTGTATTGATGCAATTTTCATTTTGCTTTAAGGTTTTAATTTTAATGGTTTTAATATTGTATTGATGTAATTTTCACTTTTTACTTTTGTTTTAAGGTTTTAAGACTTAATTCACTGATGATGACAAAAGATTTGTCGAAACGTCTGATGTACGAAAAATAAAGGAAAATGTTTGCCGTTGTGTTGATCCTTCTCTTCATCTGTAAGCTCCGTTCCCTAAGAAGTCAATAGCTTTGATATATATATATATATATATATATATATATATATATATATATATATAATATATATATATATATAATATGCGGGTTGCTTCTACAGAGCTTCAATTTAATATTTAGGAGAAATCCAATGACAAGGAGAATTGTAAATGCCATGAAAAGTCTTCTTTATTGCGCAACGTTTCGAGCAATACGCTCATCTTCAGGCTGTTTAATAACAATGTGAAATTAAAATCAATATTGAATGAAAAACAAAACAGAAAATTTCTATAACCTATTCGTAAAGACAAATTTTAAAAGACTGAGAAAGGAGGGTTAAATTCTAAGTTATACAGATTTACATATAAAAATTAAGAAGTTATTTTTAAATACATGTAGTAAATGTGAAATTAATACACTGGAAAAATTACCAATAGTACACTGGAACAATGGAGCTATCTACCTTACACAGCAGTATCCGAGGCCGACTAATTTGAGCAGAGGCAGAGGCAGAACGGGAACGGGAAACACGAAAGATGGCGAGGGAGATAGGGAAGGAGGGATTATAAGAATTGGGGAAGGAGGGATGATCATAGCAAATTGAGAGGGACGGACGATGAGTCAACATTCAGACTAGGGACAATGCTTTAATGAAAAGGGATTCTAAAATTCTTAGTGAGTTGGGACAAGTATTACAACCAAGAATTTTAAAATTGTCTAAAGTGACATCAATTTTGCATTTAATGCTATGTTCACGAATACTGGAGGCTTCCTTAGTTTTTAAAATTTTACCTGTTCGGCCACTTATTCCCATATGCGAATAAAATCTAGCCCTAATTTTCATGGTTTTTCATTGTCTCATTTGAAGGAACTTTTAGAATTGGTCTTCAAACAATGCTATTTCACTTTCAACAATAAGGTTTACCAACAAATTGATGGGGTAGGGATGGGATCACCAGTCGGACCGTTAGCAGCTGACTTTTTTATGACTCATTAGAAAGTGCAATTTTTAGACAATCTCCCACTCATCTCAAGCCAATTTTCTATCGACGCTTCGTTGATGATTCGATAGCAGTCTTTGATAATGCGGTACAAGCGCAACAATTCTTTAACTTCCTAAATTCTTTGCACCCCAATATAACGTATACAATGGAAACTGAGCAAAATGGCTCCCTCCCCTTCTTAGATCTTTTAATTTCGAAAAACGGTGATTCTATTACTACATCAGTTTATAGGAAACCCACTTTCACTGGTTTGGGCATGAATTTTTTTAGTTTTACTGATTTCAACTATAAGATATCTTGTATTAAAACTCTCCTGTTCAGAGGATATAATTTGACCTCTAATTTTACCTTACTTAATGATGAATTTAATAATCTAAGATCATACTTTACTAATAATAGTTTTCCTGTTCAATATGTAGACAAACTAATTAGATCCTTCTTAAATAATGTTTATAGCCCTCAACTTCCATGTATTACTGTGCCGAAGGATATAAAATATTTCTTGGTACCTGAATGGGTCCCTTGAATAAGGAATTTAAGCTTAAATTTACAAAATTGTTAAGGAAATTTTTTTATCATACTGATTTCCGCATCATATTTATTAAAAAACGTCTTTAGGTAGCTTTTTCTCAGCGAAGGATCGAACCCCTGACTCGTTGCGTAGCGGTGTTGTATATTTATTTACCTGCCCCAGGTGTCTCCTTGGGAATTACATCGGCAGCACTGTTCGCTCTCTCAGGGCTAGATTTTATTCGCATATGGGAATAAGTGGCCGAACAGGTAAAATTTTAAAAACTAAGGAAGCCTCCAGTATTCGTGAACATAGCATTAAATGCAAAATTGATGTCACTTTAGACAATTTTAAAATTCTTGGTTGTAATACTTGTCCCAACTCACTAAGAATTTTAGAATCCCTTTTCATTAAAGCATTGTCCCCTAGTCTGAATGTTGACTCATCGTCCGTCCCTCTCAATTTGCTATGATCCCTCCTCCTTCCCCAATTCCTTATAATCCCTCCTTCCCCTATCTCCCTCGCCATCTTTCGTGTTTCCCGTTCCCGTTCTGCCTCTGCCTCTGCTCAAATTAGTCGGCCTCGGATACTGCTGTGTAAGGTAGATAGCTCCATTGTTCCAGTGTACTATTGGTAATTTTTCCAGTGTATTAATTTCACATTTACTACATGTATTTAAAAATAACTTCTTAATTTTTATATGTAAATCTGTATAACTTAGAATTTAACCCTCCTTTCTCAGTCTTTTAAAATTTGTCTTTACGAATAGGTTATAGAAATTTTCTGTTTTGTTTTTCATTCAATATTGATTTTAATTTCACATTGTTATTAAACAGCCTGAAGATGAGCGTATTGCTCGAAACGTTGCGCAATAAAGAGACTTTTCATGGCATTTACAATATATATATATATATATATATATACATATATATATATATATATATACACAGTATATACATATTTGTGTGTGTGTGTGCGAGCGCGCGCGTATATATATATATATATATATATATATATATATATTATATATATATATATATATATATTATATATATACCTCGCTGGGATGATGAAAAGAAATAATTCTCAAGAGTGGACAAACGTTTCGTAGAAAGTTTAGTCGATAAAGACTAGTCAGTGTTTGCAACGTAAAATCTTTTCACATGGTCCAAACCACTGTACTGTAACCACCATAATGTTCAACTATGTTTTACAAACAAAATTCTGAAATATTTAATTATTCATTGTCACTTAAATATTCATGCTTAACACCGAGAAAACTGTTTTTTTTTGGTTTTTTTAATTGAATAACCTTTATTAATAATAAAATAAATACAATCGTTTCAATTTACAATAACATGAATAATTGCGAAGCTCGACTATTTATTTTATTTAATTTGGCCTTTAAGCTTTAGGCTTTACTGAGCTCTTATTAAAAATAAACAGCTAGTTGTTATTAATTAATAATAAATAAATAAGTAAATAAGTATTATTAATAGTTAAAACACGTATTAATCTTAAATTATCACTACTAACATAACAAATACAAGGTCACCATTAAAGGCACTATACCAATACCATCCAAAGAAACCAATATTATACATGAGAGATAAGAAATGAACAATCCCAAGCAATGTGTTTTTAATACTAGATTACACACGAGAAATTAATAATTAGTAAACAATAGTAATGGACATTAATCCTAGATTTTTGTTGGTATGCCATTAATAATCGGGATTTCACCTTGGTTTTAAACAAATTTACATTCACAATATATTTTTTTTATTTTTTATTTTTTTTTTCAGTATTTTTTATGCAGGAAGGAGGGGCCAAGGGCGAACGCCCGCAAAAACGCCCCACCCCAATAGAGGAAGAAGAGAACCAAAATCAAGGTTCAAGGTTTTCGAGATGCCTGGTCACTGCGTTTGAAAGATTGGAGGCCATAGACGGGGGCGAAAAATGGATTGAGGAAGATTGTTCCAGACTTGACTGGTTGAGTAAATGAAAGATTCAAAATACCGATTAACCCTTGCGTTAGAGAGTTGGACAGAAAAAGAATGTGTGTGTCGAAAGTCTGGTGCTGCGTGCTCTCCTTAAAGGAGAAGGCATGCACTTAGAGAGTTTAGAAGAGCAGTGTCCTTTATAATAGCGATAGTAAAAAGAGAGAGGGATTGATGAGACGAAAAGCCTTTGATTCCATTCAGTTAAATAGAACTGAACTAGTTGAGCCACCCACACATGAGAAGCGTATTCCATTCAGGTACGGACAAGACCCCTGTACAGAGACAGCAACCGAGTTAGGGTGAGGAAACTGCGGAGCCAGTACATCACATCTAACCTCTTAGAAGCTGTTGTAGAAAGAGCGTATTTGTGATCTTTCCAGGAAAGATCACGAGAAAAGGAAACGCCAAGAATGTTAAGAGAAGAGGAAGGATGAGTTGTGTATTGTTGAAGGTAAGGGGATAGTTGTGTGGAAGATTGTAACGAGTAGACAGATGAAGAAACTGTTTTTTTTGAAGCATTGAAAGCAACAAGGTTTTCTCTGCCCCAATCACAGATAGTAAAATAATCAGAGGTCAGGTGGACCATAGCCATCCTACGCGGAGCATGGAGTGACTGTTGAGAGGGACGCTTTGTGAAGCGGGTAGAGAAGTGAACAGTGGAATCATCGGCATAGGAGTGGATAGGATAGGAAGTGTGACTTAATAGACCATTGATAATTAAAAGGAAAAAAAGTGGGTGACAGGGCAGAGCCCTGAGGAACCCCACTATAAATAGCTTTGGGAGAAGAACAGTGGCCATCTACAACTGCAGCTATACATCGGCCAGAGAAGAAATCAGAGATGAAGGTACAGATAGAAGAATAGAAACCGAAGGAGGGCAGTTTTGAAAATTAAATACTTGTACCAGACTCTATGAAAAGCGTTGGAGATGTCTAACACAGCAGAAAAGGTTTCACCGAAATCCAGAAAGGAAGATGAAGAAGAGTCAGGGAGAACGTCCCTTGCGGAAAACATACTGACGATCTGAAAGAAGATCGTAAATAGAGAGGTGTTTAAGAATCTTCCTATTAAGGATAGATTCAAAAATTTTAGAAACGCAAGAAATCTTCGCAATGGGACGATAGTTGGAGGGATGAGAGTGGTCACCCTTCTTTGGGACAGGCTGAATGGAAGCGAATTTCCAGCAGGAAGGAAAAGTACCAAATGAAAGACAAAGACTCAAATTCTGACTCAAACAAAAATGAATGTGTTGCAACAAAATTTTTGTTTTATTTTCAGACACCAAAATTTTTGTTTTGTGTTACATTATTATTTTTGTTGCTAATAATTTGCAGCAGTATACAAATATTTACTTGGTTGAGCAAAGTCTGCGTATGTTTGTTTTAACCCTTTCCGGCTCAGTGGGTCCAGTTGTATAGTGGCAAATGATTGGTGGGGGGAGGATGCCAATACCAGTGCCAGGGAAACAAGTGGAAAAGAGGGAGTGGAAAAAGGGGAAAGAGGTGAAAAACCAAAAATTTTAATATCTCAAACGGGGGTGGGGAATAGTCATAAGATAAGGGTAATAAGATTAGGGGGTGGGAAAGGCTAATGACAAAGAAAATAAATAAATAAAAACAAATAAATTATATAATATATATATGTGTATATATATATATATATATATATATAGAGAGAGAGAGAGAGAGAGAGAGAGAGAGAGAGAGAGGAGATGACAAATCAAGTTAGATATGTTATTATACCTTTAACAAATATACATACAGTATATCTAAAATCTGAAAACTAATACAATTACAACAAGACTTAAGAGCTTTTTATGTACTCAACAGCTGAAACTTGGTTTTTAGATTCACAAAGAATGCTTATTTCAGATGTAGCTGAAACAGTTTTTTAAAGATTTTATCACACAGTTTGCCTGAATAATATGTATGTATATATATATAATATATATATATATATTATATATATATATATATATATATTATATATATATTAGTAGTTTTGGCGCCAAGGATATTCATTTTATCGACACAAGGGTTGTACAGATCAAATAATGCTGGAAATATTGGTTTATATACACATTTCACACTACAGGCATATTTTGCATAATCGAGTTAAATATCAATGGTATATAACCTTCGTTAACCTTGGTTTTACTTCCGCTCGAAATGTTAGTTCTGATAAAGGTCAAGCTTGTTGCTTTACCTTGGACCTACAGTTTAACGTAGACTCCGAACCACGACGCACCGTAAGTGGTCAGAAATTACAAAGTCATTGTCCTAACTCGAACTCACAACCTCCCGATCATCACCCAGTGTACCCATTTATCTACCAACTGATTTTTTCTGGAAGGATGAGCAGCTGGGTAACCTGCGCGCCGCATGCTTTCGAACCTGGGGCCTGTGGATTCGTAGTCAGCGATGCTAACCACTACACTACCGAGGCGCATATATGATATAGACGATATGTGTGTATATATCATTATTACATAGCGTTTAATTTTTCCTAACCTACATGAATTACTACATATAATTGAAAAATGACATAAATTAACATCTGCAGGATGTAAAATGTAATTTAACTGAGTAATAAAACTATTTAACATCACTTTAGCTAGAGTGTATGAGTAACAAATTCTCATAATGTATATTGTGGAGGGCGCTAAAGAAAAGCATTTGAACAAATTTGAAATTTCAAAATATGATTAGATTAGTAAAAAAATATGATTAGATTAGTACAATTTTTTGAAGGGAATTGATTTTTTTTAAATTTAGGCAAAGAATCAGCATCGGCATCGGCTAAATTTTGGAATCGACACGTCACTAGTTAAATTGTTGAAACTTAAATGAGGAGTTTTTTAATTTGCCCGAAACAATGTCATGGTCAACCAATGCTACAAGTACCCTCTGTGGTAAATTTCCCAACACAACATTGTCAAGCTGTTTCGAGGATAAGCCAGACGTGACGGTAAACTTTTTCGGTTCGGTGTGTTTTATAGGGGTATTTAGTCGTTGATCTCAACAAGGATCTTTCAGTTTCCATTTGTTTAACTGCGGACACTGAGAAACGTCTCAATAATGTGAGGTGCTACCTGTTTAGAGGCCTCTTCACGGTCCTCAGGCAAGTTTAAACATAGCTCGTGGGCCGTGCGAATGATTTTAATCTCCATCTCAACAGCGTTCACCAAAAGTTTGTCTTGAAAAAGTAATGGCTGTGTAGATATGCCCGACAATAAAAATATATATATTTTTTCGAATTTTTAAATTTCTCTTTTATATATTTTTCTGCTTCAGGGATATAATACCCTGAGCCAAGTAAATGAGTTTCCTTGGCATTTTTGGATAGTTTAGGACATTCTCTGAGTATGTAGAGACATTCACTTGATTTTAATATAAGTCGCAGTGATTGATCATTGTTTGTAAAAAGTTAGTTTCCCGGTAGAGTGGATATTCGTCCTCACAATCTGTCCCATCAGAGTGTGCTATTGAAATGTTTGTATACAGATACATAATGCTGGGGTCGTAAAAGAATGAGCCTGCGCTGGGTATAACAAACTATATAGGAGGGTCCACGATCCAACTGTGTTCGGGGGGTTAATCGTGAGGTAATTGGAGTCCTCTATGCATGTCTAAGCACGTGGGATGCTAAAAAGGGAGAGTTCAGATTTATAGCATTCGTCGATGTGTGGATGGACTAGCTGCGTCATTTTGAAATGTTTGGAGCAAATAACAAACCCAACCTTATACTGTAGAACCGCAATTACCTATGAGAGGTAACTGTACAAGATTGGTATTTATATTAATTAAACAAGCCAGCCGTAAGCTTCGTAAGTTTATAGCATCTCTTTGAGTTTTTAGAAATCATTCTTTTTCGTTTTACGCCTTGAGGTGACGTCTAAATCTTCTTCACGGAACGTTTAATTTTTCTTTGCTGTTTTCTAACTCCTTTGCCGCGTATTCTCCTTTTCACAACTTTTTTAGCGTCATCAATAATCTCATTTCTACTGTAGTATGAAGTAATTGTCTTTTCAAAACTTCTTTACGCTTGACACCAGCCATCACATCTTCAACCATGTTAGTACCTGATTGTAGAACCTTTCGACAGAACTACTTGGCACCACTCTTTAGTAAAGGGGTAGCCATTCGTAGAAAAGAAAGGATCGACCCAAGTCCATTACCACGTTGGTGTCTCACACTACGGTACACGACTGAAAATGAAAATCAATATCAAAATGAAAATAAAAATTAAAAAGTTTATTGGCAGACCATAATCCATATGACCATAGTCTATTCTGACAATATAATACAATGACAATTCACATACTAAGGATAGAAATATATACAATTAATGAGAAATAATACAGTAATGTCGAGGTTAAGTGGAGCTACAGACAGACGTTTTCATATCATGAATTCTATAGCTTAAAAGACATATGGCAGGACTGACGAATACCTTGGATAATCGGGTTGGTTAATTTTTTAATTCTTTACATTAGATTGTATTGAGCACGTCTTGTTACCTCCGGGAAGCTCGGGACATTGAGGATAGAAAACATTTGCGAAGCTGAGCATCACGGGGGTAATTTATGTAGGAGTCTAAAAGATCTGTTGTAGAGCAAATTTAGGGTTCTGCCAGAACCTTTTTTATAATTTACCCAGAGTTGCTGTCCGTATATATTACTGCAGAAAGTACCAAAGAGATTGTCTTTAGCTTCACTTGTACAGAACCGGGCGTTCCTTAAAGTCATATTCGCTTCAGCTTAAAGGCTTCGAGATTGTTTTCTTATAGCTGAGTCATCACTCAAGGAGCTGGTGATAGTTTGTCCCAAATACTTAAATTCTTGTACTTCTTCAGTTACTTTATCTCTTATTTTAAACCGGATATCAGCTGGCTTAGGATGAAATTGCATAACCTTAGTTTTTGTAACATTAAAAAGAATATAATGTTTCTGCGAATATAAGCCCGTTTCATTCTTAACGAATTTCCAAAACTTATTATCATTATTTAAGTTTGCTTCACACTTTTGATGCTCGAATAGAATCTTCTTCCTATTTACATCACCTTATGACCGCTCTATACTGACCCCTACTTCTACACATATTCATGTAAACCGGTCCTAATCAGGTCTACCATGAAGGCACCACAAATCGTAGGCGTCTTTCAATTCCCTCTTCAGGGGGGGGGGGGCAGTAAAATCATTCCATCTAAGAATAATCTTAGTTTGATTGTTGTAAGATTTAATCAAGGGTCTTCCTGCTTCACTTTACAGGGATACTAAATTACTATAATACCTATCTATGAGTTTACAGTGAGAATCATTTGAGCAAGGATTACTACAAGCAAGGTGCAAATTTCTAAATTATTAAAGAGGTGACCTGTTCTGCCGTTATATCCTATCCTCTGTTGCATATTAACATTAGATCAATCGATGCAATTATTCTTACCAATTGAGTTCTTGCTATGTCGTGTTGCACATACGTTGGTAAAGTTAATTAACAGTTCTAACGGTCTGTGATCAGAAAGGAGGAAATTATGCAGAATATGAACTCTAACAATTCGAGCCTTTAGATTATTACTGAGACAATGATCAATCCATCTGGTGGTACCACTCGTATCACTAACGTATGTAAAATTACCACTATTTGCGCCTAATACATCTACACAACTTATACTCTATTTAGCTGACTCGCAGATGTTATCCATAACTACAAAAAATTCTGAGTTCACTTGCACATCATTAAAGTCCTCCCATTATTATACAGTGAGAATATTTGGGGTTATCTGATAGTGACTTAATTTTGTACCGCAAATCAATGTATTCATCTAGATTACTTCTATTGCTGTATGGTAAATAGCAGTTTACAATTAATATGCAATCATTGTCCACTTGTAATTCAATGCCTTACAACCTTACATTATCACTTGTTAAAAATTTTATGTTTTGACAAATTTTTTCTTTTTAAGAAAGCTAAAGAGCCTATCGTACAATAACTCATTTGATAAGTCTGCTACTGAGGACGCATGCAACATAAAGTCATTATGGATGGTAGAAAGAAATTTTAGCTCTTGCTTAGGTAACCAGTGCTCTTGCAGGCGTATAAAATCTGCACTGTCACAAATTTTATGAACATCTACAATTGAATTCCTTACTGACCTTACGTCACACGAGACTATTTTCAACAAGTTAGCAGCCATGAATGATAGAAAGTGTATTATTATTATTATTGTTATTATATAAATAGTACAAATTTCAGGCATTACAGTTTGGGTGCATATTATTATTATTATTATTATTATTATTATTATTACCAAATCTCCTGGAAAAGTGAATAAATTCCTTAACAATAATACCGTCTTGGGGTTTAGTTTATTAACTTACAAAACATTGAACTCATCACAGACTTCTTCCACCATGTGACGAATATCGCTTTCCTCGTTCGAGAGCTGAATTCGCGAAAAAAAAGAGAGTAAGGTTCCTCAGCGGGGTACTTGCTGCGAGAGCGGGTTAAGGAACCCTTCGTGAAGTGCGTCTGTTGACCGTAACCCACCAATCATCCTCCCTCGTTCTCCTTGAGGTAGGGTTCGCTTGACTGGGGGATGGGTGGCACGACCTTGGGGGAATGGGAGGCCCCTCCCCTACTCTGTGGCTTCATGATGGTCTGTTAGCAGTGTTACCCTAACGGACACGTGTGCCCCTCTTTCTTCGGTGGGAGGGAGAGGAACTGCATGCCGAGCGAGGCATTTGAGTATTCGAACGCCCCCCCCCCCCCTGCAGCAGAAGGCACAGGAGAGGGCAATGATGCCTCGTCTCTTGGCAATGAACAGTCCCTGTTACTAGTATTAATGTTGTTGAAGGTCTTGACACTCACCACCTGTCGATCAATCGTGAAATCGGGAGCGGAAGTCCTGTTCTGAGCAGGAGGGAGGTTGACCGTTACTCCTGCGGATTGCATTTCCACACCATTTGCGGGGTTGGAGTTGGGGGAGCGGATTTCATTTCCCTCGCTGCCCGATGCGCTCCTTGCTGGGGTCCTGACATGTTGAACGACTTGCGAGTAACTGGGCTTCGGAGGAGCGTCTCTTTCAACACATCTAACTCTGACCGAAACTATTCTAGTGAAATCGCATTTTTCTGATTTGACACCACATGTTGGTGTTTCAGTTTAGTCAAAGACTTCTGTACCTCATTGTACCGTTTCAGGAGCACTGATACGTCCACATCATCCACAGAGATTTCCGGAATTCTATGGAAGTTAGTCACGTAGAATGTAATATTGTTCTTATTTTCTCGAAGGGTCGACACTTTATTTGTAATGTTTATAGGATATTCTCGCTTCTGGAGTTACCTCTACGAATTGGAAGGGTAGAATTGAACAGGATGTTTAACTGTACCCTCGCATGTTTTGCTTCTTCCGTATCATAGAAATCATGACAAACATATACGAGAAGGTCTGACCTAATATGATCTAATTTGTCAAATATAAAACATAACAAAGGATTTTCTACAAGGTCAAGATATTCAGCAGACGATCCCATTGTAACTGTATCGATGGAGGAGCAGTCTCGTGGGGTCAGCGTAGATGGTGAGGGTGGTTCTGGAGGAGGGGGATGGAACTCCAATATTGGTCCCACTTCTCGTCCCTTTAAATAGCGTTCCAGATACCACCAATTCGATGCACAGACATCTTTTCACATTAAGTATTACAAAAGTATATACGCGGAGTCACTGTAAGTTCATGAACGTAAAGGCTTTTGCATCATACTGTAACACGCCGAAAGTGACGTTTCACTGCTAAGCTCTCATAATCATTGATAGTTTTGGCCTACAACTGTTCTTATATGCATCACAATACTGTTTAGTAGGTTAGAAGCAACTTTGACATAATGATGCTTATCATACATTATGCTTAAACTTTTTCCACCATGATCAGATATATACACAATGCGTACCAAACGCAAATGACTATTTCCCACAAACTGATGTTCCACGATATTACTGTAAAACGATACGTTCAACACGGAACGGAAGTGTATTGTACAGTACTACAACACAGAAATAACACTAGGCCCTGGCCATTATGAGAGCACAGAGGATATTCTAAGGAACCTAAAAAAGAGCTTGGATAAATCTAAACTTACAAATGATCTAGTCTTCAAAACCATACGCATAGCATGGATTGCAGGATTGGAACATGCTCTATTGTTAAGATCAGAGACGAAAATAAATATTAGGGGCAAAAATGTGTTCAAGATTCTACCTAATGGAATATATAATTTTGCCTTCCAAAGTGATGCTTTTCATGAACTACAGGATGATAAGGCTAGCTTATTATACTACCTAAAGTTGGACAGGTCTTTTATGTGCTGCATCTATATTTTACCACGCCAGCTTTCTCAACTTCATCGCGTTTTCTAAAAACCATAAGACCACTTGTTTCTTCTCAATGTTTAAAATCTTGGCATTCAGTTGAAATTCACACAATCTCACTTTGTATGACTCTTGTTCCAAATGAATAGGCCTGTGCAGAGCTGTTGTGAAGTTGATCAGAGTATTGTCGGGGTACGTTCCTAACGAGGCTGAGGAGGGCAGGAGGCTGAGGAGGCTGAGGAGGGCAGGAGGCTGAGGAGGCTGAGAAGGGCTATATTACGGATATAAAGCCCTTTACTGACTCATACCTTTAGAACAGCAGACATATGTGAACATAAAATACACTCGCAACACGGGGGAAATACCTGTCAAGATCAACGGCCGTACTTTTTGGGTCGACATATTGAGTGAGAACCCCCACACCAGTGAGAAGACGGTGTACTCCTTCCACGCTGTCTTTGGCACGTATACCCACGTCCTGAGTGTGGTATCACAGGTAACTTACACCGGCGATACCACGCTGATAGTCTGGCCTGGACTCGTACTCGCGATCAACTTATAAGTTCTCAGTTTACTCACAAGATATTATGGGAGCACGAGTATGGTGAGCGGATGAAAACGGTGACAACTCAATCCCGTTTTTGGATGTGCATGTACATAGAGAAAGCCAAGGTTTTAAGTTTAGTATCTATCGGAAAAAATCAAACAGTTTATCCTATGTACACTGTTACTCCGGACATGACACCCCCATCAAGAACGCCATATTTTCTATAATGTTTCTCTATGCTCTTAGGAGCATGGATGCTGAGTAGGGTGGAGTAGGGTGGAGTAGGGTGGAGTGAAAAATACTTTCTTCAGAATTCAGTTTTGTAGGGGCACCCAAACGTTAGGCTGCGGTACCAGTAATAAATCTGTAAAATATTAGCTACGTGCGACATCAGCTTCACTGGCCCCAAGGAAGTCAAAGATTTTGCCTTTCAGGTCCCCCAAAAAATTAAGGAAAAATTAAAAAAAATTAAGCATATCTTCCGTTGTGTTTACGCTAGGAAGACCATTTTTATTTCATTTGATTTGTCTATTTATGTTCTTTAACTTTACCTTTATACACGTTTTTCCTATTCCTCACAGAAATTTGGAAAATTTGTAATTTCATGAAAAATACTAACAAAAAATATGAGTTTTTATTGCTTTCGTTGATTGGTTGATGTTAAGCTTTATTCAGTGATTCAATTTTTTTGGAAGCTTATAAAATAGCTGCATGGCTTTAAATATATTGGTTTATTGGAGTAGCTCTCCACTAATTTAAGCTAGATACGAGCCATGCATAATTATTATCTCGGATTAAATTACCCAGAACTCTCATTCCTTTCGAGATCCGTGCTGTATATTCCTCATACTTTTGTATAGCCTTTTTCTTTTTTTCCATCTTTTTAGTGACCACTTTATCTACGGATCCAATCATCATTTTTCGAGACGTTCGTTGGTTATTAAGGAAATCCCTTTCCAGAACAGAAACTTTTCGGTCTTTCTTACAACGACATGTCAGGAAGTCTTCACATTTACAAGAAGCTATATCAAAGAGCTTCAGTAAGTCAAGTTTAAATTTGTGAAGCAATGCTTCATAAGATGCTTGGTCTTTCCGCCCTTTGAATTGTTCCAAAACGTTTTGATATTTTTTGTACAAACCTTGATTGCGCTGCGTTATGGTCTTATGATGGCGAGTTGGAATAGAAATACGATCGCCTGATAGTCTTTACTTTTTGGGCAACGACTGTAGCAACATCATAAACGTTTTGGATTAGCTTCCCCTGACTTAATTCTTTCCTGTTTAACATAAAGGAAACACTGAAGTATATCTTCGGACGAAGGCAAATAAATCAGTGAGAGATCCTTCGGTGGTCCAAAGATTGGATTCAGCTGTTGAGTATTCCTTTTCTTCCTTTTTGCTGATTCATTCGCGGCCATGGAAGCCATACCTAATTTTGATTCGTACGTCGGAATAGAATTAGACTATATTAGTGACTGTAAATGTTTTTAGCGAATCAGATTCAATATAAAAATTTATCAAAGCAATGAAATAATCTGAAAAAGATATATAAATTATAATGTAATACAGTATAAATAACAAACCCTAAATAATATAATTATGAAATAATTGAAATCTCTGAAAATCTAAACAAATTGAAGCCTTAAAATGGTACTAAAACATCTACTAAAGTCGAGAACCTCAACGAAAGATAAAAATTCCTATTTTTTTTAGTATTTTTCATGAAATACCAAATTTCTCAAATTTCTGTGAGAAATGAGAGTAAAATGTATAAGGGAAAAGTTAAAGAACATAAATAGACAAATCAAATAAAATAAAAATGATCTTCCTAGCATAAACACAATGGAAGATACGCTTAAATCTTTGAATTTTTTTAAAAATTTTGGGGAACCTGCAAGGCAAAATCTTTGACCTCCTTGGGGCCAGTGAAGTTGATGTCACACGTAGCTAATATTTTACAGATTTCTTATTGGTATCACAGAATAACTTTAGGGTGCCCCTACAAAACTGAATTCTAAAAAACGTTTTTTTCACTCCACCATAATGCTGTCAGAAAATTAACAATATTGGAAGCGATATGTGTTGCCCAAATACTTTTTTGGATTCTTGCCTTAACAAGGCAAAACGAACCTTCTATTGTGTGAATGATAATTCGTACTTTGTCGAAGAATATTTTAGTGCTTCCATTTTTCCCAGGGTTTATAGGCATTACTAATGTACTTAAGCTTTTTAACATTAATGTTGTATTTTCATATGACAATATTGTGAAAAATGTCATCATAAAGAATAGACCTACCAATAATTCAGGCATTATCCATAAAATTGGTTGTAAACAATGTGACTCCTTCTACACTGGACAGACGGGAAAAGATTTGAACACGCGTGTGAAACAACATCAGTATTTTTACAACGGGACAGTTGTCCAATGCCCATTTTGTCCATTTGTCAGAGTTGCTCCACTGTATTGATTGGGATAATTCTTCAATTTTGTTTCACTCAAGCAACATTGTTAATGGAAGCATTCATTCTTGAGTCTGCCATTATTCAACTTACAAACAATTTTAACCTTAGCCTGGGCCCTTTTTCACTCGATCCTGTTAGTTTGAATTCTTTCAAATCGGATTTAGTTAAGAAGGGCAACACGCTAAAACTGTGGTAGCTATTCCACGTGAATTGTATGCTCCTCCTAAAATATTCTCTGCACCGATCATATAATTTTTTTCTTTGTCATCTATATATAATATCAATCTTGTTATTAATTCAGTGTTCCTGAGGATGTCATTTGATGAAAGTGCTTGAGCACTATTTCGTGTTTTAATTTTCCTTCGTGGTTATTTTTATCATATATATATATATATATATATTTTTTTTTTTATTATTATTATTAATATCACTTATGCCTAAGACACCAGGGTTGAATAGTGGTCACTAAAGTTCATAGTATGACGTCACACACACACACACACACACACACACACATTTTTTTTGTTTTATTTATTTTTCTTCTTATCAGCCTCCCCCCAACCCCATTATCTTATTAGCCTTATCTTATCAGCACCCGACACCCCCCTTTGAGAGGTTAAAACTTTTGCCTTTTCTCTTTCTCCCTCTTTTCCCGTCGTTTTCCCTTGTTTCCCTTCACTGGCACTGGCACTCCCAACCCCCTCTCATTATTTGCCACTATCCTACTGGTCATATGAACCCATAATAATGTTTTCTAAATAAATCACATAATTTTTCCCATTGACTCCTTTTGGACCCATGCATCATTTGTCCCGGAAATTAACTACTGGGTTGTCAGCCCTGGAAAGTGCTGTGTGGCTTATTTGTTATTCTGCAGCTTTTGCTGATGGGAGTCAGCATTGGCTTGGCAGTAACAACATGAGCGCTACACATTATTTTATTCTCCAAGGTAAGTACACACAATTTTATGGTTACAGAAATAAATGTTTTAAGAAGGCTGTGTATAGTTTTATGGTTGCAGAAATAAATGTTGTAAGAAGGGTTCATTTAGAGTCATTTAGAATCATTTCGAGTCATGGCAAATTTATCACCAAACTCTTAACAACTTTTATTTCTTTTTGAAACATGTTTAAGGCTTTCATTTGTCTTTGGTTCTTGCGAAAATAATTTGTTTTCTAATTTGTACTTAAATCAGGCTTCAAAGGCTTAAACGAGAATTTGTTTAAATTAAACATAAATTATGTTAATTTTCGAATTACCAAAAAATGTCTAACTTCTTTCTGATTTTTTAAAAATTAGAATTTCTTTACGTAACTATAATTTAACAATTGTATATACTCATTTATGCGCATTATATATACAGAAATAAACCTAAAAACGTTTTTACTTTAAAGGGAGACGAACCACTTTCTTGAGATTTTTCACCCGTTAAGCCATTACAAGTTACGGACGCGTTTAACAAATTGGGCCCTTATAGTTTTGTTCCACATTACAGTTTAATCCGATAATTTTTTTAATGCAAAAAAATTATATTTGCGTTTAGGAACTTTAAATTTAAAAGAAATAAAAAATGCACTTTTCTGAAACTAAAACAAACAATTAATATTAACCTTGCATGAACGGGGATATATATATATATATATATATATATATATATATATATATATATATATATCAACGTAAAGAACGACGCTTGTATAGGAGAATATTCCGCGCAAGATGAGAGCGAGAGAACGAAATAAATGAAAAAATGAGGTAACCTCCCGGGTTACCTCATCTTGCGCGGAATATTCTCCTATACAAGCGTCGTTCTTTACGTTAATTATACTGCGTGTTTGCAGTTTAAATGTATATAATGTACGGCATGCGGGAGGTGCCCCGTTGGGGCATTGGTTTCTGCGCGTATGTAGAGGAATTACGGCATTTGATTGAGTGAGGCCCGTGGTGTAATGGTTATCATATCTGACCGGCACTCGGAAGATCCCGGGTTCGATTCCCGGGTGGTTACCTCATTTTTTCATTTGTTTCGTTCTCTCGCTCTCATCTTGCGCGGAATATTCTCCTATACAAGCGTCGTTCTTTACGTTAATTATACTGCATGTTTGCAGTATATATATATATATATATATATATATTATATATATATATATATATATATTATTATATGTGTGTGTGTGTGTGTGTGCGCAGGGGCGGGCCCAGAAATTTATTTTGGGGGTGTCACCACTGCATGGAAACCGCGGCAAAGCTTCGAAGAAAGCTGTGGGGGTCGGGGGCATACTCCTCCTGAAAAATTTTGCAAAAATGGTCCAAAATCCTGCATTCTAGAGGCATCCTGATGTGATTTTTCCTCAATTCATCTTTCGATTTCTTTTATTTTTTTAAAAATTAATCTACATTGGTCTAAGGAATATTCTAAGAAAACTGATAATGTATAAGGATTCCTCCTCTTCTAAGTCCATCACATCACTTAACTTTAATTCTGTTGGAATGATTCTCCATTTGTCATAGCCATATCAAGTTCAAGTTCATGAATTAAACAAAAGCCTATGAAGAACAAAACATTTATTGAAAATATCTGTATCATAAATTAACATAATTAACAACCGAATATGGCATGTGTTTGTTATGGTAAATTAAATGGATAAATTAGATCTTCTTCACAAATTCATATACATTGTACTTAGTTATTTGTGTAAATACATGTACACATGTATTAGACAGTCCGGTACCTTAGAACACGTAAAAAAATGTTTTCGAAACGGTCAGGTGTAGTGTCATGTGCGCATGGTGACACTCCTGGATCCGCTATTGGTGTGTGTGTGTGTGGGGTGGGGGATACATGGGTTGTAGCAGGGGTCCCCAACCTTTTTGTGCCGAAGAGCACATTCAACTGGTAGTGCGGCGGGCACCATTTATTTTTTCAATGCAAATTTAGTTGGACTTAATAATGAACATAATACACAAAAAAACATTTAATTCCTATGTAAAATAATGAACGTAATACACAAAAAAAAACATTTAATTCCTATGTAAAATAATGAACGTAATACACAAAAAAACATTTAATTCCTATGTAAAAATAATGACATAAAAAAAAAATTTAATTCCTATGTAAAATAATGAACATAATACACAAAAAAAACAAGGATGGGCTAACTAAGATCTTAAAAAAAATTATCAAAACGATAACTTAATTTATTTATAAAGAAATAATTATTTTCAATAAATGAGCATCTGTTTCTGTAATTAACTACTAAAATTTAATAAAATGTTAAGTATGTTACATATTTTAAATATTTAGTAACTAAATATTTAAAATATGTAACATGCTTAACATTTTATTAAAAATTTAAATAAAACTTATCAATCGTAGTCAGTCAGTGGCGGGCACACGCAAACGTCGGCGGGCGCCATGGTGCTCGCGGGCACAGGGTTGGGGAGCCCTGTGTTGTAGTTTCGAAATATCATTCATTAGTGTTTTCGAGCATGCACATTAAATTCTCCATTAACAAAATGAGCCGAAAAAAACCCTACGATAACTAATTAAACAATTAATACACTGAAAATAAAAACCCACTCTAATAGACAGTTTATTTCCACGACAGTTTCGACGCCCATTGGCATCCTCCTTGGGTGGATACAGAAACACGAATGAACCAAAACAAGAGGGAAAAAACAGTCCAGGGACCGACCGTTAAGAAATTCGCACCTAGATTAGATCCCATTCTCCCGACACCGGAAGGGCATTTTCATTAAGTACATTCGCGCAAATTTAAAACTATCTTCCTGTTCTAAACATACAGATTCTATTATTTATTTTTTACATAATTATTACATTTATTATTATATTTATTACATTTAATATTGCATAATTATTTATTACAGAAATTATAAATTTATTATTACATTGGTTATTACATTGTTGTTTATTATACAGAACTTATAAACCGAAAAACGAATGAAAAAAGCCGATTAGAAAACAATCCAGAGACCATTGAGAAATTCGCACCTAGGTTAGATACCGTTCTCCCGACACCGGAAGGGCATTTTATTACAGGGTCCGCTTATAAGTACATTCCCACAAATTAAAACTATCTTCTTGTTCTATACATACAGATTCTAATATTTAGACATAAATACTGCATTTATTATTGCATTTACATTTTTTAACATTTATTATTATTACCTTTACCCTAATTATTAAATTTATAATATTACCTTTATTATTACATCTGTTGCATTTACATTTATTTCCACATTTATTACTTCCATTATTACATTTACTAAAAGCGAGTAAGGAAACAATCCAATCCAGAGACCTTTAAGAAATTCACACTTAGGTTCGAACACGTTCCCACGACTCCGTAAGGGATTTTTTGACCAAGAATCTCATTAAAGGGTCTAACTTATAAGTACCTTCGCACAAATTAAAATTATCTACTTTTTCTATACACACAGATTCTATTATTTTTCTTTGACATAATTATTACATTTATAAAGTACCTTACTTGATTCCCAATCTATAGCATGATTATTTTGGCTGGCGTGATAAAAAATGGCATTATTAGAATTACAACTTCTGAAGGCATATTTGTGTTCTTTAATACGGGTTTCAATATTTCTTCCAGTTTCTCCCACGTATACTAAATCACAACTTTTACAGGGAATGCTGTAGACACAGGCTTGTTCCTCTTTTGCAACGTTATTCCTAACCAATTTACTTTTCACGGTAGACGAATATTTGAACGCCAAAGCAAACTTAAAATCTTTCGTCAACGGTTTTACTCTTTCTAAGCCGGCAATGTAAGGCAAACTCACATATTGTTTTTGGTTAACTGAAGGTTCCCGAGGGGCATAAAAAGATTTCTGGCTTTAAAATACGCCTTTCTGATAAACCACTCGGGATATTCTAAATCCTTAAAATGTTCCAAATCTTTGAATTTTCCGGGTCCAGCAAATGTGGGCTACAAATCCTGAGTGCTCTTAGAGAAACATGGAAGAAATAATTGAGCTTTTAACCCCTTCATCATGATATGAAAATAATGAATGTACGAATTACAATGAGTAGGTTTTCTGTAGACCGTGAAATTGGGCTTTCCGCTTTCGTTAATGACCAAAACATCTAGAAAAGGTAATTGTTTGTCGTTCTCCCATTCATATTTAAATTTAATAGAGGGAACAAGATTATTAATGACTGAAAGAAAGTGTCAAAGTTGTTCCAGTGGTCAGCCAAAATGACGATGAAAAACCGATTAGAAAAACATCCAGAGACCATTGAGAAATTCGCACCTAGGTTAGATACCGTTCTCCCGACACCGGAAGGCATTTTATTACAGGTCCGCTTATAAGTACATTCCCACAAATTAAAACTATCTTCTTGTTCTATACATACA
Source organism: Bathynomus jamesi (assembly GCA_023014485.1). Taxonomy (NCBI): domain Eukaryota; kingdom Metazoa; phylum Arthropoda; class Malacostraca; order Isopoda; family Cirolanidae; genus Bathynomus; species Bathynomus jamesi. Next base: position 37,770 of record JAJOZX010012640.1, read on the forward strand.
GATTCTAATATTTAGACATAAATACTGCATTTATTATTGCATTTACATTTTTTTAGCATTTATTATTATTACCTTTACCCTAATTATTAAATTTATAATATTACCTTTATTATTACATCTGTTGCATTTACATTTATTTCCACATTTTATTACTTCCATTATTACATTTACTAAAAGCGAGTAAGGAAACAATCCAATCCAGAGACCTTTAAGAAATTCACACTTAGGTTCGAACACGTTCCCACGACTCCGTAAGGGATTTTTTGACCAAGAATCTCATTAAAGGGTCTAACTTATAATACCTTCGCACAAATTAAAATTATCTACTTTTTCTATACACACAGATTCTATTATTTTTCTTTGACATATTATTACATTTATAAAGTACCTTACTTGATTCCCAATCTATAGCATGATTATTTTGGCTGGCGTGATAAAATGGCATTATTAGAATTACAACTTCTGAAGGCATATTTGTGTTCTTTAATACGGGTTTCAATATTTCTTCCAGTTTCTCCCACGTATACTAAATCACAACTTTTACAGGGAATGCTGTAGACACAGGCTTGTTCCTCTTTTGCAACGTTATTCCTAACCAATTTACTTTTCACGGTAGACGAATATTTGAACGCCAAAGCAAACTTAAAATCTTTCGTCAACGTTTTTACTCTTTCTAAGCCGGCAATGTAAGGCAAATCACATATTGTTTTTGGTTAACTGAAGGTTCCCGAGGGGCATAAAAAGATTTTCTGGCTTTAAAATACGCCTTTCTGATAAACCACTCGGGATATTCTAAATCCTTAAAAATGTTCCAAATCTTTGAATTTTCCGGTCCAGCAAATGTGGGCTACAAATCCTGAGTGCTCTTAGAGAAACATGGAAGAAATAATTGAGCTTTTACCCCTTCATCATGATATGAAAAATAATGAATGTACGAATTACAATGAGTAGGTTTTCTTTAGACCGTGAATTGGGCTTTCCGCTTTCGTTAATGACCAAACATCTAGAAAAGGTAATTGTTTGTCGTTCTCTCCATTCATATTTAAATTTAATAGAGGGAACAAGATTATTTAATGACTGAAAGAAAGTGTCAAAGTTTGTCCAGTGGTCAGGCCAAAATGACGAATGAAAAAGCCGATTAGAAAACAATCCAGAGACCATTGAGAAATTCGCACCTAGGTGATACCGTTTCTCCCGACACCGGAAGGGCATTTTATTACAGGGTCCGCTTATAAGTACATTCCCACAAATTAAAACTATCTTCTTGTTCTATACATCAGATTCTAATATTTAGACATAAATACTGCATTTATTATTGCATTTACATTTTTTTAACATTTATTATTATTACCTTTCCCTAATTATTAAATTTATAATATTACCTTTATTATTACATTGTTGCATTTACATTTATTTCCACATTATTACTTCCATTATTACATTTACTAAAAGCGATAGGAAACAATCCAATCCAGAGACCTTTAAGAAATTCACACTTAGGTTCGAACACGTTCCCACGAACTCCGTAAGGATTTTTTGACCAGAATCTCATTAAAGGGTCTAACTTATAAGTACCTTCGCACAAATTAAAATTATCTACTTTTTCTATACACACAGATTCTATTATTTTTCTTTGACATAATTATTACATTTATAAAGTACCTTACTTGATTCCCAATCTATAGCATGATTATTTTGGCTGGCGTGATAAAAATGGCATTATTAGAATTATAACGTCTGAAGGCATATTTGTGTTCTTTAATACGGGTTGTCAATATTCTTCCAGTTTCTCCCACGTATACTAAATCACAACTTTTACAGGGAATGCTGTAGACACAGGCTTGTTCCTCTTTTGCAACGTTATTCCTAACCAATTTACTTTTCACGGTAGACGAATATTTGAACGCCAAAGCAAACTTAAAATCTTTCGTCAACGGTTTTACTCTTTCTAAGCCGGCAATGTAAGGCAAACTCACATATTGTTTTTGGTTAACTGAAGGTTCCCGAGGGGCATAAAAAGATTTTCTGGCTTTAAAATACGCCTTTCTGATAAACCACTCGGGATATTCTAAATCCTTAAAATGTTCCAAATCTTTGAATTTTCCGGTCCAGCAAATGTGGGCTACAAATCCTGAGTGCTCTTAGAGAAACATGGAAGAAATAATTGAGCTTTTAACCCCTTCATCATGATATGAAAAATAATGAATGTACGAATTACAATGAGTAGGTTTTCTGTAGACCGTGAAATTGGGCTTTCCGCTTTCGTTAATGACCAAAACATCTAGAAAAGGTAATTGTTTGTCGTTCTCCCATTCATATTTAAATTTAATAGAGGGAACAAGATTATTTAATGACTGAAAGAAAGTGTCAAAGTTGTTCCAGTGGTCAGGCCAAAATGACGAATGAAAAAAGCCGATTAGAAAACAATCCAGAGACCATTGAGAAATTCGCACCTAGGTTAGATACCGTTCTCCCGACACCGGAAGGGCATTTTATTACAGGGTCCGCTTATAAGTACATTCCCACAAATTAAAACTATCTTCTTGTTCTATACATACAGATTCTAATATTTAGACATAAATACTGCATTTATTATTGCATTTACATTTTTTTAACATTTATTATTATTACCTTTACCCTAATTATTAAATTTATAATATTACCTTTATTATTACATCTGTTGCATTTACATTTATTTCCACATTTATTACTTCCATTATTACATTTACTAAAAGCGAGTAAGGAAACAATCCAATCCAGAGACCTTTAAGAAATTCACACTTAGGTTCGAACACGTTCCCACGACTCCGTAAGGGATTTTTTGACCAAGAATCTCATTAAAGGGTCTAACTTATAAGTACCTTCGCACAAATTAAAATTATCTACTTTTTCTATACACACAGATTCTATTATTTTTCTTTGACATAATTATTACATTTATAAAGTACCTTACTTGATTCCCAATCTATAGCATGATTATTTTGGCTGGCGTGATAAAAAATGGCATTATTAGAATTATAACGTCTGAAGGCATATTTGTGTTCTTTAATACGGGTTTCAATATTTCTTCCAGTTTCTCCCACGTATACTAAATCACAACTTTTACAGGGAATGCTGTAGACACAGGCTTGTTCCTCTTTTGCAACGTTATTCCTAACCAATTTACTTTTCACGGTAGACGAATATTTGAACGCCAAAGCAAACTTAAAATCTTTCGTCAACGGTTTTACTCTTTCTAAGCCGGCAATGTAAGGCAAACTCACATATTGTTTTTGGTTAACTGAAGGTTCCCGAGGGGCATAAAAAGATTTTCTGGCTTTAAAATACGCCTTTCTGATAAACCACTCGGGATATTCTAAATCCTTAAAAATGTTCCAAATCTTTGAATTTTCCGGGTCCAGCAAATGTGGGCTACAAATCCTGAGTGCTCTTAGAGAAACATGGAAGAAATAATTGAGCTTTTAACCCCTTCATCATGATATGAAAAATAATGAATGTACGAATTACAATGAGTAGGTTTTCTATAGACCGTGAAATTGGGCTTTCCGCTTTCGTTAATGACCAAAACATCTAGAAAAGGTAATTGTTTGTTGTTCTCCCATTCATATTTAAATTTAATAGAGGGAACAAGATTATTTAATGACTGAAAGAAAGTGTCAAAGTTGTTCCAGTGGTCAGGCCAAAATGAGAAAATATCATCTACATAACGAAACCAAATTAGATTCCTGGGGCATATTGTTTGCAACAATTCCGACTCATAATATTCCATGTATAATGTACTCAGTATTGGGGATAAAGGGGACCCCATTTCCATACCAAAACGTTGCAAATAAAATTCTTCACCGAAGAAGGCATTATTGGTGACACAGAGTTTTATCAGTTCTAAAAATACAGATGTGGGCATGCCTAGTTCTACGTTACATGTTGGCAATTTTCTATCTAAAAAACTAAGTACATCATCAACGTCAAAACTGCTCATTCTTCCCCGTTTTAAATCTAAGGACATAACTTTGTTAATAAAGTCACAGGAATTAGTGATGTGCGAGCCTGAAAATTTACCAACTAATGGGGATAATTTATCTGCAAGAAATTTAGATAACCTGTAACTAAAGGAACCCCTGTGTGAAATAATGGGACGGAGTAGTATATTAATCTTATGGGTTTTGGGTAGGCCGTAAATGTGGGGGAGTTTGTGGTTAATCTGTAGAAATCTCTTAGGATCAATCGCCGGGACATCTTTTAATAAGTTCCTGATGGTTTTGTTGAATTCGGCAGAAAGACGCTTCAGGGGGGACGATCTCACTTTGGTGTAGGTGAATTCATCACTAAGTAACGCTTCCATTTTTTGTTTCGGTTTATAAGTTCTGTATAATAAACAACAATGTAATAACCAATGTAATAATAAATTTATAATTTCTGTAATAAATAATTATGCAATATTAAATGTAATAAATTTAATAATAAATGTAATAATTATGTAAAAAATAAATAATAGAATCTGTATGTTTAGAACAGGAAGATAGTTTTAAATTTGCGCGAATGTACTTAATGAAAATGCCCTTCCGGTGTCGGGAGAATGGGATCTAACCTAGGTGCGAATTTCTTAACGGTCGGTCCCTGGACTGTTTTTTCCCTCTTGTTTTGGTTCATTCGTGTTTCTGTATCCACCCGAGGAGGATGCCAGTGGGCGTCGAAACTGTCGTGGAAATAAACTTTGTCTATTAGAGTGGGTTTTTATTTTCATATTTTGACCTTCACGTAGAAAAAAGTGAAGTTTTTTGCATTAATTAATACACTTTAATCATTCTTTTATTTGATCAAAGAAAAGTCGATTAGCTAAACATGTTTTTTGTTCAAAATAACAGATTTTTCTCTGTATACCTACGATCGCCTAAGTAAGAAGGTGTTGCGAGTTCAAACTACCAAAAAGTGCTTGTCCCTGTTTATGCGCGATTGCTACAGTAAGTAGGTACAGCTCCTTCGCGGGCAGCATGCGGTCTCTGGTGCTTTTGACGAAACAGTCAGGATGTTTCTCTACCTATTTAATTTCTGAAGTTTTTTTAACTTATAGAATTTAACTGAATGGTAACTTCAAATCTGGAACATAAGCTTGTTGGTAGTTTAATGTTAACGAAAGTGGTTTAACTTAAAAACGCAACCACACAAACTTAAAGTTTCGGTTGATGTGGAACACTGTCTTCACAACACAGAAAACAGACTTCCGCAAACTTCTATATATAGAAATATTATCTTCCGTTGTCTCAAATCATTCCAAAAAGAAGTTTAGAAGACCATTTCTTTTATCTAAAGAAGTTATGTATCATTAAAAGCAGTTATTACATGATAAGAAGCTTTAATACCCCAAAGAAGAAAAACCTTCACTTTGAATGCACCCTCAAAAAGAAGTTATAAGTTCTAAATTTAGAAAGTTTTGTTTTGAATTTATTTATTTTATTTAAATTTTTCTATTTTCTCAATTTCGCGCACACACACACACACACACACACACACACTATACATATACAGAAGGTGTGGATGGCATGTTTATATCCATAATCTGAGAGGGAATAACTGCAAAAATAGTGAGCGTTTTCAAGAGGGTTGATTATACAAAAAATTAAAAATGTGCAGTAAACATGCAAAGTGAGGATACGATATTCTGAACATCCTTTTCAACAGTCTTTGTTATGAAAAGAAAAAAAAAATCAGCTCAAAATTATGAAAACATAATTTTCTCATAATTTCTCTGCGTAATTAAAACTTTTTCACATCGCTGTTAAAATAGAATTTGTAAAAATTTGTATTTCATCCATATTATTATTATTATTATTATTATTATTATTATTATTAAATTGGAACTTTCAATTTGGCCATCAGTGTTTTCGCGAAACAACCAATCCTTCCTTTTCATCTCAGCATGGTACCAAGATGATGGGGTCATTACTGATGGAAATCGTATGCCAAGGCGTCTGGGAAAATCATCTTTGACACTGGTACTATATGGGGGAAACTGCAATGTAAATTATATATACAGTGTACATATAAATACATATTTATATACTACATAAATACACAGGAATTTATACAGATTCTTTTAATACATTAAATTGCAAATGTACAAAATCATTCTATGTAAATTATTGCTAATCTTTTAATATTACATTTTCAATTCTTGTTAATTGCGCGCATTCGCATATTTTACGTAGACGACCTGTGATTGTTTCAGTAAAAATCTTCATATTCTCTGTATATATATATATTATATATATATTATATATATATATATATATATATAATATATATCACGAGCATCAACTGCGCAAAGGATCGTTCGTGATATATACATTTTCCGACGCGCAACACGTTCTGTTTGTATATAAGCTAAACCCAGACGTTCCCACCTAATTGCTATAGTTCAAATACGTTTTCTGCTTGGCTGCTTATATATATATATATATATATATATATATATATATATATATTTCGTAGCCAGGATTCCACTAAGGGAAGGTTGTACACATATTTTATCAATTTTAAATGCCTGAATAAAATTGACATATCAGTTGTATCTTTCGGAGAACCATTGAGTGTTTTTTTTAACCCCCAATAATGCATCACGGCTACGCCGTTTTATATATATATAAGAACAAACCTTTAAGCGAGATTATATATATACATATATATATATATATATATACATACATAATTTACATATACAACATGTTATCAACTGGTCTAACAATATTTGTGAAATATGAACCGAAATTATAGGAAAACACATTCGGGAGAGTATATTATTATTTTGTCATATGAACATAAACGCGAAAAAACCGTTTCTTGTATGTTATATAAGATAAGTTTTGGTATTTTCCTCCTGTTTACTACTTCCTTGTTCCGCTCTTCCTCTCACAGTATTCTAAAGGCGCGATCAAAAGACAAAGACATTCGATTTTCATTCTTTATTTGTGGGAAACACCTGATGTAAGAAATCCGGGACAAATAAAAGTCGTGTTTGGCATGGAAACTATGTAGTAATGGAGAAAATATCATCCGGGAAAAAGATTCAATAGTTGAAATTCCGTTGTCATGACAACGATGATTATTGGTGTACCTTATTGGTGCGTATCGCTTTTTATTTTTTTTATTTTGTATCACGTGAAATGCTGCGAGGAAACGTTCGGGTCGTATTCCATGGATAGAGATCACGCGTGATTAGAGAGGATTTTCGTCGCCATGGTAACGAAAAGGATTAAAAAAAATCTACTGTTTATAAAGCTCCGTTAGCTATACTCTTTTCCTGAAAGTTAAGAAACACGTACAACCGATGCAGTTAAGTGGAGAAAATAGATTCTTGTCGCCACAATTACTGCAATACGTGTTTCTCGTTTCCCCTTTAGATTTTTTAGCCTTTTTCCCTTATACTCTGCCTTTCTTCTTTGCTTATTAAAACTCAAATATAGATTTTTTTTAAAGCCATAAATTATATGATGGAGTATGTTCAATATTTCAGCCATTTTCAATTTCAGTTTAGTATTGAACCTCTTTGTCAGAATTAGACATTTATTGCTATTAATCATGAATTCTTTTTATTGAAGAATTTTTATTGATGTCAGACGTCTTTGAATTTTAGAATTTCTAACTGATCACATATTATATCAATTTTGATTTTTACAAGTTCTTATTGGTTATACAATGCATGGAATACAAGTCATAAAATTCAAACCTTCTACATTCATAATTCGGTTTTTAAATACAGTTTTAAATAACATTTATTTTAGCTTTGGCTTAAATACACGTATTGTGTATAGTGCAAATATAGGTTTAGCTGGGTGTGTGTTCAAGTTTCTACAAGTTATTTTAGGTTTGGATGTATTATGTAAATAGCAATTCCAATTTGTTCGGTTGGTAAATACTGTGTGTGTGTGTGTGTGTGTGTGTGTGTGTGGAGAGAGAGAGAGAGAGAGAGAGAGAGAGAGAGAGAGAGAGAGAGAGAGAGAGAGAGAGAGAAACTAAACTGTTCTTGATATATCGGGTGGGCCAAAAAAAAAGGGAGACCTCGAACTTTGGCTGTAAAATCCAAAGTTATGGTCAGAGTTCAATATTTTTTTCACACCCCACAACTATGTAAATTTCCTATACGGTGAGCGGATTTCGAAGAAAACTAACGAAAATTACGGATTTATTTAACATTTCTTTATGCCACTGGAAATTCTCCATTTATACTAATACTACTGCATTGTGTGTGCAGGTAAAAAGTTACAAAGTACTCACATATGGTGCTACCTTGATGTTAAAAAAACTGCTCGATATGTTTACCACGAACTTCTACAACCTTTTTCAGTCTAGAACGGAACTCATCTATGGCTTTATTGATTTTTTCTTGTGGTAGCTCATCCCATTTTTCCAGAAGAAGCTGTCGTAAATGAGCGACATTTCTTACTTTGACCCGATAAATTCTCTGTGATAAATTTTCCCAAAGGCCGTAATCGACAGGATTTAAATGAGGACTGTTTGGTGGCCAAATTTAATACCGCTACCTGGTATCCTTTTGATATCTCCTGTTTTATCGATTTTCTTGAGAAGCTTGTCCAAACCTCCTACAGTTGGCTTACGTTAATTAAAATCGTTTCATTATCAACTTGAACCTATGATTAGCAAGATTTTTCTGGAATATTCGCCATAAATCCAATTTCTCAGCTAAAATGCTAAAAGATGGCAAACAAACCATAAAATTACCTAGTACTAACATACTAAAACTTCATGGTTCTATGTATCGTATTTGCCGAGATATGAAGGATTTAAAAGGTCTCCCTTTTTTTTTTGCCGACCCGACAATGCAGTAGTAGTGTAAATGGAGAATTTCCAGTGGCATAAAGAAATGTTCAATAAATCCATAATTTTCATTAGTTTTCTTTGAAATCCGTTCACCGTATAGGAAATTTACTTAGTTGTGAGGTGTGAAAAAAATATTGAAATCTGACCAGAACTTTGGATTTTACAGCCAAAGTTCGAGGTCTCCCTTTTTTTTATCCACCCAATATATATATATATATATATATATATATATAATCGTTAATAACTTTATCTTTTGTAGTACATCGTGATTATTGATGGATACAGTAAATTCTACCTTTTAAAAAGATTTCATAGAGTGTTTGCTCTCTTTTAGTCTGACGAGGTTTAGAGATTTTGAAGGATTACACTTTATTTACGTAATAGATTTGTTGTATCTTCTTCGTCTCTCTCTCTCTCTCTCTCTCTCTCTCTCTCTCTCTCTTTCTCTCTCTCTCTCTCTCTTTCCTCTCTCTTCCCTCTCTCTCTCCATATATATATATATATATATATATATATATATATACACACACATATATATATATATATATAATATATATATATATATATATATATATATATATATATATATATATACACATTCTTTTTTGTGCAGGAAGGAGGGGTCAAGGGCGAACGTTTTCGTCCCACCGCAGCTGGGACAGTACAGAATGTACCTGTTCTCTCATTTCACTGTGTTTAAATTTCATTTATAAGGTGTGGGACATATTCCTCGAGTATTTTTCATATGTATACTATTTTTTGTGTATCACTCACGTCTTCTTCCCAAGGAGTAGAGTTACAGGGATTATTGTCTTTCGTTTCAATCTATCTTAGCGTAAAAGTCTTTTTGTATGGCTTGTATGTTTGCAGTGTTTAGTGTGCATGGGTTTGGGAGTACTCAGCGATACTCATTTTTTGGTAGGACAGAACTCTTCTATGTTAGCATGGGGTTTATTTTTCTGCTGCTGAAGCTCCTCCAGATAGCTCTTTTGATTTGAAGGTCATAGTGTTCTCCGAATTTTGTATCCGATAACATTATTACTCTAAGATTCCTGACTTGTGGGTTTGGTGTTATCTATTTGTCTTGCAGTGTTTTGTACCCTTTATTCTGTAGCTTCTTGTTGTCACCTTATCTTATGAGTTGGAATTGGTCTTCGTTGAACTTCATATTGTTGTCTTCTGCCCACCTGAATAGTGTTTCAGTGTCATTTTGTAATTTTTCTCTATCACCTTCATTTGATATTTGCTTGTAATTCTTTATATCTTCCGCGAAACACGATACGACACGGTCTTTAATATCTGTAGTCAATATTATAAAAAGGAAGCGAGTCAGTACTATACTTTGTACATTGATTCCTGTTTTGTAATTTTGTGTGCTGTAATCCCATTTATTGAAGGTTTCAGCAGAATCATTATACGTATATTGCATCTCTATCTGTCGCTTTGCAGTTATCTTTTGATTTAATTTTAATGCCTTTGAATTTTCTATTGGAGATTTTACTTTTTTATTGAAATTGCACGGCTAGTCTTTTTTAAATTATGAATATGATCCCTCCCCCTCCTCTTGGTCTGTTTATTTCGTCTCTTTTAAATAACATTTTTACTCTGAATTAAAAATTTTGTACTTGTCTTGATGCATTTATAAAGGGACACGAACAAAAAATTGGACTTTCTTTTTTGAAAAAATGTCTGAATAACAAGATTATTCCGATTTCCTTTTGTTCTAAACGAGTTCGACAGGAAATGAAACAGCCATTTCCCTCTTTTTTATGAAGAGATGATCCGTGATTCAATTGATTCAATTCAACCTTCTGTTAACTCTAAATTTTATGGTGTTGAACGCTGTTTTGACGAATTTTTACTTTCTTTTAAGTCTCTTAATTTGGACGATTTGGCCCTTGCTCAGATTTTGGATTATTGCCATCTTATTGTACGTGAGAAGATAAACGTAATTTGAATTGTTTTTTGATAGCTCCTGGGTTAAACTTCCTAACCCTGATTTGGTTATTAATCTTTCATCCTATAATCTCTTCTTTTATGAGAAGGTTTATTTGGTAATGGTAACTCCTTCGCGAGCAGTTGTTTAAAAGACTCCGTTCCTAGTTTTATTATTTCTTTGGAAAAATTTTGTTTGCATGCTAAGTTATCTTCCAAAGATCTATTCTGTTTGAAGGATTTTATCGTTGGTAAACTTTGCAGTAACATTAGAAGGGGCCTAAATGTCTCAAAAAAACATTGGACTGCCCTCTTAGGTCTAAAGCGAAACGCGAGCCTTGTTATTACTAAATTAGATAAAGAGAATAATATCGTTTTAATGGATAAGGAGAATTATATTCACAAAGCCATGGTGTTGCTTTCAGATAAAACTATCTACAGTATAATCAATTGAATTCTAATCCCCTTCAAGTTCCTCAATGCAATTTTAATAAAAATCTTAAACTTTTACGAGTATTTAAGGATTTTCCGCACCTTTTAAAACAATTTCTTGCCTTCTCTCTTAAGCTACCTTATTTTTACGGCTTACCTAAAGTGCGTGAGCCGCTTATACCATTGAGACCAATTATGTCTAACATAGGTAGTACTAATTATAAACTTGCCAAATGGCTCTCTAAAAATCTTTCTTTTCAAATAGGTAATATTCTAATGTTTATATAAAAAATTCAACAGACTATCAATAAAATTAGTAATATCGATGATAAGTTTTTATTTAGAAACTCTGCTTTCTTTGGCAGATCTTGTCTTCCTTTCGACTTTAATATTTTCTTTCCTCAAGCATTTTTGGTACGTATTCTGACACTACTGGCTGTATTTCCCTTTTTATTATCAAGAGGTATTCATTTGATGTTTTAGTCTCAAGAAAATTTTTCAATCTTTCTTTTAGTTTTGTATTTGCAGGTATAAGCTCCCAATTAATTTTGTTTGAATTCAATTTTAATCCTTCGATTATGCCTGCCTTATCTTTCGAACTAGGTTCATATGCCTTCAGATGTAATTTCCTTTCCACTTTTATATTGGTTATGTTCAGGAACTTCCGTCTGACTAACATCTGCGTTAAAAATTTATAATTTTGCTGTTATTTATCATAATAAGATCCACTACAGTCTCCTTACTTGTCGTCTCTGTAACTTCTTGAGTATGGCTGTATTACTGCATAAATTTTGAGTGTAGCTGCGCTTGAATTCAGTTTTCTTTGATGTCATATCATGATATTGCTTTCTAAATAAACTGTATCGTTATTCCTCTCCCATGTAATGAAAGGACCGCATATAAAATATTTGGAATTTGGTTCATGGGTAATCTTAAAATATTTTTTCAGTTTGCTACGCAGCAAATTTAAAGTAATTTTTCGTTGTCTTTTAGGGGGACTGTAAAGTCTTTTTTATTTGAGCAGTGTAAGTATTTCAACTGTGCTGTTTTACTTGCTTGCCATTACTTCGCTCATGTAGATATTTTTAAGATATCTGCACATCCTCCTCATTTTCTAGCTCTTCTGTCTGCTCTGAACATATTGTAATTTTATATTTACAGACCTCAACACAATTTTCATATCCAATTTCACATTTATGCAGATGTGTCTCTGATAAACAAATTATTTCTGTATTCGTTTCCTCAATTAAATGTGAATTTGCAATCCATTCTTTTGTTATTTAATTCCTGTATATTTACATACATTAATGAGAAAGGATCGGTTGTTAATTTAAATGACTTTTATCCCCTCTCTCTCTCTCTCTCTCTCTCTCTCTCTCTCTCTCTCTCTCTCTCTCTCTCCTCGGTATGGGCCGCAAGGCCTTTTGAGGTACTTCTTTTCCTTGTAACTCCTTGTAACTCTCTCTCTCTCTCTCTCTCTCTCTCTCTCTCTCTCTCTCTCTCTCTCCTTCATGCTATAGTTTGAGACTTACCCCTTTCAATGCGATGCGCTGTCCTTTTACTGTATTTTAATGTGACCTCAGTGGTTTGTGTGTATGTAGTTTATGTATGCTTTGCGTTTGGCATTTGTGAACTGAATGCTGTGTCTACTGTTGAAAGTGGTGTGAGTGTATTATCGGGTATATTATGGGTTCTGTTTAGGGTATTCTTTCATTTTATCAGACAACGTTCATACCTTCGTATGTTTCAAAATTTTACATAGTAAACATTTAATTTTGTTTAATTTCATTCCGACAATTACATATATTAATGATTGCAAACTCTTTCATGCATAAATTGTGTTTATTATTTAATTCTGAAACCTTCTGATTTTGAAGACCTTATTTTTTTCCCTCTTTCTTTATTCTTTTCGATCTCCTCTTTGCTCGGAGACTAAATGAAACAATGCGTTGTTTATAGTAAAGACAAGTCTTTACCTCTTTACCTCCTCTCTCTCTCTCTCTCTCTCTCTCTCTCTCTCTCTCTATCTATCTATCTATCTATCTATCCCTAAACACAGAAAACCATAAAACCACTGCCGGTTAGCCGGTTGTCAAGATATCGCGTGAATTAGAGTAAACTCTGCCAAGGCCGTCTCAATTACAATGCCTGAACATTGCATTCAAACATATGCTGTGACATCACGCGACGGGTGACTCTCACTACCTAGCTTATGCTACTGAAAGAATTTTATGTGATGCTAATGCACTAATGAAACAGGAAAATTAGATTATTACAAACATACTGACTCTCAATTTCAATAGTTCTAAACAAAATTTAGTTGTGTGTAATTTCTTGGAATCATTTTTATTAAGTATAATTAACTAATCCTTGAATCCTTAAATTAAATATAATTAACTAAGACTTTCATCATATGCGCCTCGGTGGTGTAGTGGTTAGCGTCGCTGACTACGAATCCATCGGCCCCGGGTTCGAGACCCGACGGCAGCCGGCGCACAGCAAAACCCAGCTGTTCATCCTTCCACACAATAAAGAAAGTGGTTGGTAGATAAATGGGTACCCTAGGTGGCCTAGTGGTTAAGACGCTGGGGTGCTGATGGGGCGTGGTTCGGATTCCACGTTAACCAAAGGTTATATGGGTCCCATACCCTACTTAATTTTGAAGAAGTATGTTCCTGTGCTACATCACTTATATCTGTTGTTTTGCATTGCATTAGGTGCATGAGCAGTATACGAGTATTACTAAATAATTATTCTAAATAAATAGTTATTCTAAAGTATGCAATAATACGATAGTAACATATAATAGGAATACCCAGAAGAAATGAGAACTATCAACCTTAACTGAAAAGACATGCTCTACAGGGTGTTCGAAAAGTCCCGTCACCCCCTACTAAATGTACATATTGTAATACCAATTTTATTTTTGTGTGATTGAATTTATATGTGATTCATTGACATTTTTTTCTTTTCCAGGTCTGCCAGGTTTTCAAGGTTTTGCCAGGTCTGCCTACCAGTCCACTTACACTCTGGAGGAAAGGATAGTGATGACCACATGGGCTCATCAAAGGTCACATACTGGCAAAACGATGCATGATATCTAGAATGATTTCAACACAAGTTCAATCAGGCTGCACCACCAAACAAGACGGTATTACGCTGGGAGAAAAAGCTGTTTGAAACTGGCTCCATCAAGGACAGACCACGGTCGGGAAGACCAACAACGCGAGCAGAACAATGTGAAGGTGTGATTGCATCGGTGGCTCGTTCACCGAAAAAATCACTTCGGAAACGATCACAAGAACTTGCAGTCCCCATGTCCACAATGAGATATCACATGACAAAAGATCTCGGCATGAAACCATACCGCTCGTCATTTGTTAATGAATTAAGCGATACAGACATGCAGAAACGATATGAAAATGATGATGCACACACATATATTCTTGATTAGTAACTGTATTTACTGTAATTAAAGAAATTGTTGCAGTGACTTGTTTCTTAAATTACATCTACCACATATAAATACAATTAATCACACAAAAATAAAATTGGTATTACAATATGTACATTTTGTAAGGGGTGACGGGACATTTCGAACACCCTGTAGAACTGGGTAGATGGTTCATCTTTTCACACGCGATGGAAAACAGTTTTTAAAGTATTTTATTAATTATTCGGGTGTTCTGTTTGATGTTGAGTGCGAGGGATGTTAATTTAATGTGTACTTTAATCAGTCATACAGTTCTTTCCTAGGAAATATTTTTAAAAGATTTATAACATGATGGAAAATGTGCTCTATATATTTTGTAACTTGTGCCTGGCGTGTGAAAGGTAATAAAATATTCACCCCACGTAATTTCTTTTCCAACTGCTTTTGATTTT
This sequence comes from Bathynomus jamesi, assembly GCA_023014485.1. NCBI lineage: Eukaryota > Metazoa > Arthropoda > Malacostraca > Isopoda > Cirolanidae > Bathynomus > Bathynomus jamesi. The sequence goes on from JAJOZX010012640.1 coordinate 52,857, forward strand.
GAAATCCTTAATAAATACATTGGTACGATTATGACTGAAAACTCTTACACATATTTAATTATTTCTTCGACGCTTTAATTCATATGTTCTTGACTAAAGGATTGGGAGTTTTTCTGATGGTGTGCAAACATTTAATTACGTTACTATAAAACATTCTTTATTAGGAAAATGGCACATTCCATACTCTTTTGGAATAGAATTAACGTCTGTCCTCGTATATACACAAAAAAATAGTCTAGCTTACGTATAACAAAAGTAGTCCTACAGCATTTAAATTAGTTATGATTCACGGATGCGTTCACCTGCTGAGCGAACAGATGTACGAGGATCCCTAGCGTGACGTCATCAAATTCATGGTCAGGCCTTGTATTGAGACGGCCTTGGCGCTGCAAAGAGGGTACGGTTGGTACAAGTATATGGATTCCTGCGTAACAGGAACGGGAAGGAACGATGTGTGGAGAGAACTAAGTGTAACGTGAGGGAGGTCATGATGCGGTTTCCATAGTGACGGCTTAATAACTACAAGCAAGCTTAATATGATCACGGATATTCGATTTGGCGTCCTATGAAACGTTGTTATTGTATGATGTTTTGTTTCGTTTAATTTCATTCATATTTAAACATTACAGTTCTTTATATAAACAGTTATATATTTCATATACAGTATTAGGAATATCCTAATGCTTATTACTTCTATTTGTTTCTATATTAATACTCTTACATATAATTTGCTATGCTTTTATAATATTATATTACTGCTTTCTTTCATAGTCTTTGATAATAATTTAGAACATTTTAGTAAAGATCTAAAAACAAAAACAAGTAGGAAAAATTCTCAGACAAAAGCCATCTTCCCTTTTAACTGGCTTAAGAGGACCCCTCTCTAAAAAGGGTGCGGAGATAAACTAGACCCCATTTTCTTCTGTTTACGCCTGAAGAGTGTGAACAACGTGTCAGGTTAAATGAAATAACTTAATTTCTTAATTTAAGAGAGGCCAACGCACTGACTTAATGTACCACTAAAGAAGAAAAACTAACAAAATGGGCTTCTTTCCACACTGTGAACGCAAACCTTTGCACACAATGTTACATGTATTTCTTTGTATTATTTAGATTTCTGTGGCGCAAAAATCTAATTGTTTTTGTTCAAATTATTACTTCTCGAAACCGGAGCTAATATCGTTTGTATGTACTAATTGTATTATCAGTATTAGTGATATTTTCTAAAATCTTGAATTTTCAACTTATCGTGATGAAACTCGACAGGAATGTTCAGAAAATTATATTCTTTTTAATTAATGTAATTTCAACCAAATTACTTATATGTGATCACAGGGCACCCCATGAAAGTGCGAAAAAATTCGCCATAAATGGCAAAAAAACAAAAAGTATTGAAATGTTTTCCCAACAGATTTTTGGTATGTTCCTCTACTTACTTTGGGAAAAGTATATGGTATGTCTGTGCTATACGTCGTTTATAACGCATCTCTTTTTAAAGGCGACACGACACACACCCTACTTCTGCAATATACTACGGATTCTAATGAAACTTGATGAAAATGTTGCCCCTATATAGATCTCTAGAATATATCCGAACCGGCTGATTCGTACAATTTTACCATAGGTCGGTTTATCAACTCCCAAAAATATTGTTTAAGCGAACCAAAGTGAAAGAAGTGAAAAATTTCTCTTTGAAACACAAACCAATACTGTCATCTCAAAATTTTTCTATTATTGATTGGAAAGCAGGGGTTCTCAAACTGGGGTACGGCTTACTCCCAGGGGTAAGCGAGGGAATCTTAGGGGGTACGCATTAACATTCGGGACACATTCAGGAAGGCTGGGCAAGACTTTGTTTTGCAGCATTTTCAGATAACGTTCTCCATTCACTGTTTATTCAAAGAAAAATGGTACTACAATACCATTGGAAGAAATTCCGGCCCAAACTGTTACTCCGGGTGCATTCACTTGGTGAGTCAGGACACAGTGTAGATTCGTATCACTCCAGATGTAACAGTTGTAACGGTTGACACTGCCATCTAGACGAAATTTTGCCTCACCAGTCCACACAATTTTGTCCAATAACTGTGGGTCGTGTTTTAACTGATCAAGCGCAATGGTATAAAACTGGTTTCGTCTGTCAGGGTCATCTTCCGACAAAGCATGAACTGCATGTGGGCGGTAGGGCTTTACATGTAGCTTCCGTGTAATCCTCCAAACAGATGTTGTACTGACATCAACAGGTAACTCAGAAGAAAGTTTACGCAATGATTTCTTTTGACTTTTGACTAAGGCTTCCGCTACTAGCTGATGATTGTCCACACCAGTCACTGTTTCTCTTGATCCCGAGGACTGTGTGTCAACGTTTCCTGTTTCTTCAAATTTTCTTAGCAAATAACTGACAGTTGCATGTGCCGGCGTAAAACCATACTCTGTATAAAATCTTCGACGTGCTTCACTCACATTCTCGTCACAAAGATACACCAACTTCACCAGTTTTATTCGTTGCTGCTTAGATATATAATCGAAATGATCCACTTCCTCTACCGGCCATTTTCATTCACTTGCAATAAAATGAAACACTTCATATTAGTTACGGAATTACTATCACAAACTTCAAATACAAAATACAAACTACAAATTCCGCCAATTTCCACATTTCTAGGGTCGCCCTGAAACACCATGTGTGTGTGTATATATATATGTGTGTGTGTGTGTGTGTGTGTGTGTGTGTTAATGAATAACATTAAATTTAATGATTTTTTCGCATAAAGAGGCCCATGAGGGTGGTATATGAGGAGTAATGTTTCTTTCTATGACTCCCCCCGATAGAAAATAAATTTGACGAAAAATTCGAAAAATTTAATATATATATATATATATATATATATACATATATGTGTGTGTATGTGTGTGTGTGTGTGTGTGTGTGTGTGTGTGTGTGTGTTTGTGTGTTCTTATAGTACAAGTGATTTCACGTAAACAACGATTCAAGCAAGATCGGTACTGCTCAGACTCAGTTGAGTCGTGGCTTCGAACCACAATGTCGCCTAGAAATGGGAGGGTGTCTTTGCTGTGTCTTACGTATGGGAACATGGACAGTGGAGCAGAAATCTTTACCATTTTTGCTTCAGAGAAAATAATTTTTAAGAGAGATTTTGGGGAATTGTACATTAGGTATCCTTTAAAACGGTGTAACATTAATGACAGATCTTGCCTGAGGGCTCACGAAGAACCTCCTCAGATTACGTTTTTCTGAAATAGATATGGGAGGTAAGGAAAACGGAACAGAAATCTCCACCGTTTTCGCTTAAAGCAAAAATAATTTTTATTAAGATAGTTTATTGGTATTTTACTAAAGACATTTTTTAACCCACTGTAACATTAAGAAAGCAATCGAAGGTCTGGGTCTAGTTGTTGTTGTTATTATTATTATTATTATTATTATTTTGTACGAGTAAAGATTGATATCCTCTCTTAAAATTCGATGTAAGGAACTTCTTGAAATGTTTAATTCCTGGCTGCGTCGTCGGACTGATGTGGATTTTCCTCAACGCTTTCAGGAACCATCTCAACCAGATTCGGACTTCGGCTTGTCCGAGGACGCCCAGTCCGTGGTTCGTCTCCCTGACCCTTTCCCATACGAAATTTAACGACGTACCGTCGAATAGCTCGATCAGAAGGAGCAGAACGCGTGTTGAATTTTAATTGAAAAGCTCTTTGAGCGTCAACGATGGAAGAGTTGTTTGTCAAATATAGTTCCACAATAGCCACTCTTTGTTGCACTGTCCAGGATTCCATTTTCATTAATGGCAACAAGGGTACTTTAATTGAAGAATAAAAATAAATAAATTAATAAAAAAAGAAAAAGTTAGAGCCAAATAAAATCCCTCCAAGATTTCTGGGATACCCTGTAGTAGTAGTATTAACACCTTCGTTATTAGAATAAATGTTCATTTATTTCGAGAAAGTTATCATGACTATAATGAGGTACAGGCACTGTGCCAGAGAATTTAATTTCTTATTCATAATTTGATATTTTTCATTTATGCAAATTATAATTTTTATATTTTTTAAATTGCAAGTATGAAAAATACTAAAAAAAAAAAAATAAGTAAGAATTTGAATTTCTTACAGAACAGTATTCGTTTCTCATTTTCAAATTTTTTTTTTTTACAGAAATGGAAAACTAACTTTCTTGAAAAATACGTACAATGAGACAACATGAATCAGCCAATTTTACTCCACTTATATATACGCCCTAGTCCTAAAATGCTGAGGGACGACATCGATTGCTTCTTTCTATGATGCCATTACAGATATGAATAATGCAATTTTCTTGTTATGCAAACTGAATTCTATTCTATTTTCTTCTTTACAAGAAAATACAAACCAAATTAAACAAAAACTTAAAGTGCTAAAAAACGGGAAAAAGAACAAAAAACTAACAAGTAAATTCTATAGGCATTAAAGCGCAAACACTTTATATGTATGAATCGTAAATACAAGTGATAAAACCCCCACTTAAAGCGAAGAGAAATAAGAGAGCCCTTACTGCAGAGACACACTTAATACACGATCCACAGACTAAAAGCAGAAACGTTGTCGTGGAGATTCAGATTGTGTTTGTTGATCAAAGGGATTCTAATATGCGTGCTTGATTTAGGTGGTTGGCGGATTTAGGCAGAATTTTAAACGAATCTCTTGTTAAGCATAGTCTTTCTTGAGCATTTGAGTATGTGTGCTTGTATACAGTATATTCATATTTTAGGCAGCACTGAACTGGTGAATTCACCTCAAACAATATATATATATATATAGAGAGAGAGAATATATATATATATATATATATATATATATATATATATATATATATATATATAATATATATATATATATGATGAAAATAACCACGAAGGAAAAAGGAAACAGAATAGTGTTCAAGCGCTTTCGTCTAATGACATCCTCAGGAACACTGACGAAAGCGCTTGAGCACCATTCTGTCCTTCCTTTTTCCTTCGTCGTTATTTTCATCATAAATATTATTCACGTGTTAATTTCGTGAAATAATTTTCATATATATACCGGGTGAACCAAAAGTAGGTGGACAGTAAATGATAACGTTTATTTTGAGAATACATATACAATTATATTTAATTTTTTTGTATACTATAATACAAAATAATAAAAAAAAATTAACTTATACCAATACAATACAAAAGCACTGAAAATTTTATCAACGCAGGTGCTCAAATTGCTGTCCATCACAATTTACACAGCTTTGAAGTCTACCTATCACACTTCGACAAACATTTTTGCACAAGTTTCTTTGTGCATTAATTTCTTGAAATGCATCTCTGATGTAATTTTCAAATCACCAACACTTCGTGGTTTTCGACTATAAACTTTGTCCTTGAGTACTCCCCAAAAGAAAAAATCCATTGGGGTAAAGTCAGGTGAACGTGCAGGCCATTCAATTTGACCTCTTCGGCCGATCCATTTCTCGGGAAATGTTTCATCAAGATACTCACGGACTGTTCTTGAATAATGTGGAGGGGCCCCATCTTGTTGGAAATAGAGGTCATGTGAATTAGGCTGTTGTTGTAAGTGTGGAACAACTTCATTCATTAGAATTTCGAGATACTTATCACCTGTGACTGTTCCATCAACAAAAATTGGTCCTAAAACACCAGAACTTGAAATATCACCCCAAACAGTGACACCAGGCTGGTTTAGTTGCTGCTCTAATGTTAAATGCATGTTCTCACTATAATGAACACCATAGTTATAATATAATATAACACAAACCCTATTCAACCTAAAATTCAACCTAAAATCACAGAATAACACGTGATCTTATTAATAAGCAAACAATCACAGGGAAAAAGAAAAGGAACCACGAAGTCCGAGCGCTTTCGTGATATATTCACATCTTCAGGGAGAAACAAAAAATAGGCAGAGATTACAAAGTAAATGAGTTAAATACACAAGCAAAAAAATTCCCAATCGGCAACTCAAATTAAAGACCATAAAACCCTCTAAAGATTTTTTAAATAGATAACATAATCTGTAGGCTGCTAAATTACTGAATATAAAAGAACTATATAGATGAAATTAGACAAAAAAACCAGTACAGAGAACAAAAATTATTATAACGGTTATTAGAACTAGTATTTAATTAAAGCAGGCAATTAAGTGGCAAGAATTTAATGAATTCAATGAATTCTTACCCAGACTTAATAATTTAATGAATTCAATGAATTCTTACCCAGACTTAATAATTTAACTCCCTCTATCAATTTTACAGTTGAAATAGAAAAAGATTCTTCGATCCCTTTTTTAGATGTTTTAATATATAGGTCTGGAAAAAAGTTTAAGTACAATATTTACAGAAAACCCACTAATAATTGTTCCTATATACATTATTATTCTGATCACCACATTAACGTGAAACGATCCGTTCTTTCTACTTTGTTCCTAAGAGGCCTACGAATTTGTAGCCCAGAGTTCATTGACGACGAAATTAGTAAAATATACAAAATTGCGTTTGATTTAAAATATCCAAAGAACTGCATAGATAAGTCCTTAAAAATGGCAAAGAAAACCTTCTACGAAGTAAAGGACAAGATTCCTTATAACACAAAAAATGTTTTAGTGTTACCATTCAGAGAAAATTTCCTTGATCTGCCGAATCTGCTGAGGACTTTTAACGTAAATATTGCGTTCAAAAATTTAGATGTAATTAAGAATTCATTGATTAAGAACTCCCCTTTAAGTGAACAGGGTTGTGTATATAAAATCCCATGCACAATATGTAATAAATTTTACATTGGCCAAACTGGTAAGACCCTTGAGTTACGTATTAAGCAGCATCAATACAGTATAAGAATTGGCCAGGAATCTAACGCCATTTTCATTCACGTAAGAGATACTAATCATCCCATTGACTGGAAAAATGCTTCCAAATTAAGGTTTAGTAAATATTGTTAGCAGAAATATACTTGAATCAAGTGTGATCAAGAATAATGCGGACTTGGTCCTTAATATTAGCCCTGGGCTGTATAAATTAGACTCGTGCATTGTTAGAAAGTTGGCGAAGGGCCTATTGTTTTCTTGACCGCATTCTTGCCCCTTAACGGTTTGCCTTGGTTAAATAAATAAATATTATTTTAAGAACTGTTAACAATCTTATGTGTCCATTTTAATTGTAATATTTCTTTCGTATATAATCTTTGGGTGCTTGGTGGTTTATTGGACTTTTCAACTGGTTGGCTATTGGGAAAACAATTTTTTTTTTCAGACTGTTTGTATAAGTTTTGAAATATTCTGTAAGACGATGGCACCATTCCCTTTGTTTTCATTAAATTCTTGCCACTTAATTGCCTGCTTTAATTAAATACTAGTTCTAATAACCGTTATAATAATTTTTGTTCTCTGTACTGGTTTTTTGTCTAATTTCATCTATATAGTTCTTTTATATTCAGTAATTTAGCAGCCTACAGATTATGTTATCTATTGAAAAAATCTTTAGAGGGTTTTATGGTCTTTGATTTGAGTTGCCGATTGGGAATTTTTTTGCTTGTGTATTTAACTCATTTACTTTGTAATCTCAGCCTATTTTTTGTTTCTCCCTGAAGATGTGAATATATCACGAAAGCGCTCGGACTTCGTGTTTCCTTTTCCTTTTCCCTGTGGTTGTTTGCTTATTATATATATATATATACACACATTTCGTTTTCTTTTGTCTTCTTTTTTCCCATTAAAACTAATAAATTAACGGTATCAATGAATAGAATAAACTGAAAGTGTCAAGTTAATGCAAAACTATTCAAATATCGAATTTAAAATATCAAATTAAAACTAAAAACAATTGGGCATCATTGGAAAAAAAAAACCTTCCAAAGTAAAAACAATAGAAATTAAATCAAGCGTAAAAAGAACAAAATCTGTAAAAAATTCTTAATTAAAACATGAAATACAACATTACCTTAAATGCATATTCTCTAAATTGAACAAAAATAATCCTTGATTTAACTGCGTATAAATTGGTAGACAGTGAGCAATAATAATAATAATAATAATAATATAATTAGTCAGGAGGGCTAGAAACTGGCAAAGCGCCCATTGCGCTAAATCCTGCATTATTATTATTATTATTATTATTATTATCAGTATCATCGGGGCTCGAACCCCCGACCTCAGTGTCTTCGCTTTGCTTATAGGGAGAGGTGTTACCCATTGAGGTACGGTCGCTGTAGAGTCTAAATTCACGTCACAGTAATATTTTTTTATGATATAGAGGGTATATTATTTACAAATCTTGAAGAATGTTTTGTGTGCAATTTTTCTGTAAATAAAAATCCACGGAGAAGTATCATAACTTTGTGTGTGGTTTTTATTTTAATGTAATTCAAAATATTATCAAACGTCATTAGCACAAGTACATTAAGAATGTTATAGATAGATAGATAGATATAATGTTCATGCGCATACAAACGTATAAACATTTTAAGTTTCGGAAAAGTTCCACTAACGAGTGTAAAATCTGTAAAAATCATAAAATTTATTACTTTACCAAAAAAGTAAAAAGTAAATAAATAAACGAATAAATAAAATGTTCAAACAAAAAAAGAATATTACCAATTAATAATTTTTGATGCGTTTTAGAAATCCTGTTTCTAGGCGAACTCTTTCCCGAATTGTACGTAAACGCGAACATAAAAACAACAGTTAAACATTCAAACACTTTATTAATAATACTGAGTTGTACAACATTAAAATTCTTAACAAACCCAGTGAATTTACGCTTCTGAACCCCAAGTTTATTAAGAGTTAGAAATGTATGACAAATGTTGTCTCTTTATATACCCTTGTACAGTTTGTTTCTTTATATACCCTCGTAGAGTTTCTCTATAAACGTAATAAATTTTACTAAAAAAAAAGATCAGTTATCTGATTCCTTTATTTCTGAATGGGGAAACAGGATTTATACGTATGCCCCAAAAGAATTATGGGTATTAAGTCGTAGCTAAATAAAATCCTTTGCATTTTGTTGGCAAACGCGTTAAGTGTTTGAGCGCACGAATAAATAAAGCGTTATAATTCGATACTTCGTCTTTCGCTCGTTCCGTTATTGTTATTCGTAAAGAATACGAATGTCGTTCCTCTAAGAAACGACATCAATTTTTCTTTAAGAGTTATTTATTTACAACCCTAAATTGATCACGAGTTCACATTCGACGGAATCTCTCTCTCTCTCTCTCTCTATGTGTGTACTCAACGATTTAAGCAATGATGCGATGTGTAGTAATAACTGAATGTGTTTTGTTGTTAACATTTTTGAATCGGATCTGCAAATTAGAGACAAATGAAAGAAATGTTTATGAGAATAGAGTTGCAGTTTCATTTGACATTAATCTTGCATTCATTTATTATTATTATTATTATTATTATTATGTTATTATCATTATTATTATTACATTATTACTACTTGTTTATCGGTGCCGTTTTGATTTTGTTTTCAATTGTCGTTTTGAGAAATTAAACTTTTTTATTTTTATATCTTTGTTATTTTATCACATTTATTTTGTAATATACTGTATTTAGACGAATAATACTCACTATTGGGCATATAGTTATGGTTGTCATATTTTTATACCTTGGAAGTGAATGGTTGGTATATTTTTCCTTGCAATATTGTTACACTGTTAGTAAAGACTAGTCAGTAGCCAGCGCCCGCCCATAGTTCAGTGGGTAACAAACACCATTTCCCTGCAAGGTATAGTTACACGCCACCTAGCGTCTGGAGTGGCAACTACTTTTTATAAGGGCATACTCGCATGATTTACAAGTTTATTAAATAAGTTTTTTAAAATTAGAGCATTCACTGTTAAAAACATACAAGCCAACATATTTCATTTATTAATTAATGGCCACTTTAATTAAATATTAAACTATACAGAGTGTTTCACAACCGGACTGCCATACTTTGGGGGAAGTGATTTCGGGTGGGTGATATCGAGTAAAAAAGTTAATACAACATCGGCGCCATTTCAAACCGTTGCAAGCTACGGACGTTTTAAGGTGCACGGAAAAAAAATAAACGAGAGTATTAATCTGATGTATTTATTGCTACAGTTTATGAGATACACCTTATAAATGTTTAAAATGTCCGCCTCTGTTTTCAGTGCACAGCCTTGCTCGTTCTAAACAAGATTCCACTGCCCATTGAATCATTTTGGGGTGTTCTCGTATGTCAGCAGCGGTATCCATAATCCGACGCAAGAGTTCCTCTCTCGTTTGTACTTTGGTCTTGTAGACCATCTCTTTCATAAGGCCCCATAAAAAGAAATCTAACGGGGTTAGGTCCGGAGATCTCGTGGGCCACGATATTGGCCAGTGCCAGCACCAGTGCTGCCATCTATCGAATTACACACAAGTAGGGATTTGTTGTTTGCAAATCTTAAAACGTCCGTAACTCCGCAACGGTTTGAAATAGCACCTATGTTGTATTAACGTTTTTACTCGATATCACCCTCTAAATCACCCAAAATATGGCAGACCGGTTGTGAAACACCCTGTATAATAATAAATAATGAAACAGAATATCGAATGGTGACGTTTTATTTTAGTTCTCATACCAATCGCTATAGAAGGCAGTCAAATAAAATAGCTAACGCAAAAGTGGGCGGAATCAAGGGTTTTGTTACAAATAGACTTCGCTTTTATTCCTTTTTCTTGGAGGTGCGTTCGCGCTGAATTTTTAGGCGAATATACAGGGTGTATACAAATTATCTTTACAACTTCTCTCTCAAATAACAGTATTAGGAAACGAGGTACACATACCGTTTTTGCGCCATCTGTGAGAGAAAGTAATAAAGTTTCACATAACCTCAAACACATTCAACATGGACACCATTTGTCACACGTAAGACGTCCAAACGGTATTCTATCTCCATCCATGTACGCTGCAACATTTCAACGTTAACTCTTGCAACAGCAGCAGCAATTCTAGTTTAAATTGTCGGTGTTGGCCACTGGAGTTGTGTACACGTTCTTTTACATAACCCCACAGAAAAAAATCACAGGGTGTTATGTCTGGTGATCTGACCGGCCACGAGATGGGCTCCCCACGGCCAATCGACCGATTTTAGAAATACATATTAAGGGAATTTCATACCAACAAGCTTCAATGTGGTGGTGCGCCACCTTGATGGAAAAAACACATTAGGGCTGCAGTTCCTCTAACTGTGGATAGACGTAGTTCTCAAGCATATCTAGATAATGGTGGTTGTTACTGTCGCCTCAGCGAAGAAATAAGAAATACCTTTTGGACGTGCCCATGTTGAATGTGTTTGAGGTTATGTGAAACTTTATTTCTTTCTCTCACAGATGGCGCAAAAACGGTATGTGTACCTCGTTTCCTAATATTTTTATTTGAGAGAGAAGTTGTATAGATAATTTGTGTACACCCTGTACTTTTATAGACTCTATAACACGATGAATTTATAGTCAAAATAGCTGTTGTCCCGATGACCCAATTAGTTTAGTATCTCTTTTTAATATTCGAAGCACGAGAGCTAATTATAATTCATTTCTTGCTTTTTCTAAAATCGCTAATTTTAATTTTTCGATTTTGATCATTACTAAAAAAACATGGTTGACGTTGAAGAGCGATGTGAATTCTAATTCCGCCGTATTCTATCGTAGATCTAATTTTGGGATTTGGAGTAAAAAAAATTTTAGCGAAAATAGTCTTACATTTTGTATAGCAAATATATACAGAGTGTTTCATAACATATGGGACGCACTTTCAGGATGGATTCAGGACCTGAAAACAATGAAAAACATTTATATAAACATGCCCGAAATTGCTTTTTTTCCGATTTTCAGCCCGTTTTGTGTTCTAGCAATTCTTTCCGCAAACTGTTTACAAACATTGCTTGCCGACAATGTTTGTGAGTGTGTACGAGACTTATTTCATGTATGGCCTTGCCGATTGTAATGTTTTGTACACTCTATGACATGTTTCAATATCGTTGAGTGTAGAGCCATCAGTCAGAAAGAGGTGCATCGCGGTGTTTCACTGTTCGTATTCGTAACTTCTTACCGTGAATAAGTGCAGTCCAGTGGAAAAAAAAAACCTTAAAAGTTTTGTGCTATTCAGTGATAGTGTGCATTTGAAGTGAGAGTGGTGGCTTATTCAGACAGAGAAATGGCAGACATACATCTCATGTACAGACTTGCCAAGTGTAATGAGGCCGCAGCAAGACGTCTGTATGCGGAAAGGTTTCCGAATCGCCGTCTGTCAGATAAGACCTTTCAGAGAATAGATGAGCGTCTTGGTGATACAGGATCATTCAACAAGCGAGTTTCAGATGGTGGTAAACCAATCAGCGACAGAACTGTTGAGTTGGAGGAGCGGGTCCTGAATCGCGTGTAGGAACATCCTGGTCTTAGCACCGGAAGGTTAGCAGCAGCAGAGGGTGTAAGATACACAACTGTGTGGAGAATTTTACGGGAACAACAGCTTTACCCATATCACATTCAGAGAGTACAAGGCCTTACTGAAGCTGATTTCCCACTACGAGAGGCTTTTTGCACTTAGTTCCTTCAACGGTGTGCTCGCGATCCTTTTTTATATCCTCCGTGTTGTTTTCTGATGAGGCTGCTTTCACAAGAAATGGCGTGATCAATTTTCACAATACTCATCACTGGGCCGGAGAGAATCCGCATGCCATCATCCAGTCAAGGCACCAACAACAATTTAGTGTCAATGTATGGGCAGGACTTATTGCCGACAACTTAATCGGTCCGTTGTTTTGCCTGGAAGATTAACAGGAGAATCGTATTCCAGTTTTTAAGGAATGATTTAAGCGATTTAGTAGATGAAGTTCCTCTTGGTGTCCGACGTCGTATGTGGTTTATGCATGACGGCGCTCCGCCTCATTTTAGTCGAGTAGCCAGAGACTATTTGGATGACCATATCCTTGATAAATGGATAGGCCATGGAGGACCCATTGCGTGGCCTGCTCGCTCCCCAGACCTAAATCTACTCGATTTTACCTGCAGGGTCATCTGAAATCCATTGTTTACGTGACACCCATTGAAATGTTGAAATGCTTTGCCAGCGTGTAGAACAAGGATGCCAGAATATCCGAGCAATACCTGGAATGTTTGAACGCGTCAGGAAGTCTATGACGAGGCGTGTTCAAGCGTGTATTCAAGCGCAAGGCGGTCATTTTGAGCACTTCCTTTAAAGGTAAGACGGATACTTGCTGGAATACATAACGGGCTGTAACTTGGAAACAAAGCGATTTCGGACATATGTTTATATAAACTTTTTTCATTGTTTTCAGTTCCTGAATCCACCCTGAAAGTGCGTTCTAAATGTTATGAAACACCCTGTGTGTATATATATATATATATATATATATATATATATATATATATATATATATATATATATATATATATAAATTTTATATATATGGAGACGATCATCTGACACGGGAGAAATACCGGGCATCCTGAAGAGCGCAAACATAGTCCCAATATATAAAGGAGGAAATCGATCTGAGGCCAAAAAAACTATAGGCCAGTGTCGCTTACATCTCATCTCACTAAAATATTGAAAGAATAGTTAGACAGAAAATCTATGACTCTTTGGAAACTCAGAAAAAATTCAATGATAACAAACACGGGTTTCGGTCAGGCAGATCATGCCTATCACAACTAATGGAACACTACAACAACATTATTGATGCACTTGATGCGTTCGACAAGTGTGACCATGGAATCATAATACATAAACTGAAATATATTGGAATAACAGGAAAAGTAGAGAAACGGATATGTAATTTCCTTAGTGAGCGGCGACAAGTCGTTACAATACAAGGAGTATCTTCATCAGAATCAGAGGTCCTCAGCTCAGTACCACAAGGAACAGTATTAGCTCCACTACTCTTCATAATCATGGTAACTGACATAGATGAGAACGTTACCAGCAGCACAGTAACCTTCTTTGCGGATGACACAAAGATCAGTAGAAAAATAAGAAACCCAGAAGATATAGGATCTCTACAAACCGACATAAACAAAATCTACAAGTGGACGGAAGACAGCAATATGAAGTTTAACACCGAGAAATTTCAGCTATTATGGTACGAAAAAAGAGAAGACCTAAAATCCATGAAATATTATACCCCAAATGGACAGGAAATAAATTCAGAGAAATTGTAGAGCAAAAGATTTAGGGGTTGTAATGACAGATGATGCGAAATTTGAAAACAAAATAAGATAGCAGTAAACAGAGCAAAGAGAATAACGGGACAGATAATGAGAACCTTTAAACAAAGGGATAGGAATGTAATGATTCCTCTACTGAAAACCCTGATCATACCCAAATTGGAATACTGCTCTGTCCTAACATCCCCATATAAAAAAGAAGACATTAGACAGCTGGAAGGGATCCAGAGAAGCTTCACAGCCAAGATCAATGGGCGCAAAGAACTAAATTACTGGGAACGGTTGCGCGAACTAGACCTATATTCACTGGAAAGGAGAAGGGAGAGATACACCATTATTTACACTTGGAAAATAATGGAGAAACTAGTCCCTAATCTTACTCTGAATCCTATAACTCCCCAAACAACGGTGGAAAGTAGAAACGGTAGACTGTGTCGTATTCCCAAATTAAAGGCGAGACAGGGAACATCCTTAACCCTGAAAGAAAATAGTTTTGTAGTGAGAGGACCAAAACTGTTTAATCAGTTGCCCAAAGACCTAAGAAACACGAAGGGAGTTGCAGTGGACATCTTCAAAAGAAGACTAGACGCCTGGCTCAGAACAATCCCCGATGAGCAGGGCGTACCTGGCTATGTGAGGTGGAGAGCACAAGAAACCAACTCACTACTTTACCAGGCCAACTCGAGAGGAGGGGCGACAAGCTTGACCTTCGCGAAATGAGGAATCATCGCGCGAAACCTTTGTAAGGTTGTAAGGTATATATCAATTTAGAATTCACATAAAGTGAATGCTTACATAATTCACTGTTGCCAGAAGTTACCGTTCCCTCTCATCTTCTTTAATAATAAATTATGTAGCAACTACACTATTTTGTCGAAGTAAGCGTCAATAAAATTTTAGTAAACAGCTGGATACTAAATTCAATTTTCGGGGGTGATTTCAGTGTGAATTTATTAATGACTGTTATTGGAAGAATCCACACAAGGTTCATTTTGATAATAATTTCTTTTCTCGCAACTTTACGTTTGTTACTATTAATCCAAAATTATATAACTGATCACGATATTCCCTTAATTGAGCTAATATGCAGTAATAGATGATCGTTATTTGTTCCTATATGGCGGACCACAATCCAGTCAGGGTAATTTTTTTTTATTTCTGAAAAAAATCATCTAAACCTCGAATTCAAATTTATAAATTTGGCAATTTCGTCCGGAATTTTAAATTTGAACTAAACGACCTATTTCTAATTCTACTAGGCGTAAAAGACGTCGACCAGCAGATCTGATTTAATGTTTTTTTATTTTGTAAAATATATTTTTTAATTATGTTTTTTAACAAAACAAAAAAAATCCTCATGCAGAAAAAGAAGACAAGTGAGAGAGTTTGAAAATATTTAGCAATATTTTCTGTACAATCTGCAGTGAAACTCAGATATATGGGATGACTGACAGCAACCCCTTTTCTGTATCCTCCTACTTTCTCTAGACTCAATTTCATTCCAAAAGTGGATGTTGCGACTTGCGTATATGTACGCAACGACCTAACTTGCTCTCGTATTCCCAAACTTGAATCCTCAGAATTCTGCACCCTCTGGCTACGGCTTACATCCAATCTCAAACTAAATACATCTGAGGGATCAACTTTTCTCCTAATTCTACTTGCTATCCAAAACTCTTTGACTACCTCACTTCCAAAGTGGAATACATTCTATCACACTCTTCTTTTGCTGAAACTTCTAGTTTAAGAGATTTCAATGTTCACCACAACCTTTGGTTTTTCTGCCATTTTACTAACATCCCTGGTGAACTAGCTTACAACTTTTCTATCCTACATGACTAGAACAGATTGTATAGCACCCAACTTGTATCCCCAATTGCCTTGGAGATAGGCCCAACATTCTGGATTTATTTCTCATCTCTCATCCTTCTTACTCTGTTAAACTTTTTTTCCGTTCGGCTTCTCCGACAGCAATCTGTTTCCTGTCCTATCGCTCCAGTTCGGCTTTTGGATCCTCCCAAGAGGAGACGTCTTTGGCACTTTGGTGCCGCTCATTGGGAGACCCTTAGGCAATACTTCTTTGAATTCCCATGAAATGATTACTGCTTCCGTGGCCGGGGTTCCTCCGAGTGCTCTGACCACATCACGGCATGGAGCCGTACACTCCATATTCTATTCCTACTACTAGTGCAAAAAAACCTTGGTTTAACTTTACTTGTTCTAATGCTATTCGCAACAGAGAGGAGGCTTTCAGAAGGTATCATCGCCATCCAACTCCTGACTCTCACTTAGCTTATATTTCCGTCCGGAATCATGCAAAATCTGTTTTTTGACTCGCCAAAAATTCCTTCATCAGACAAAATTTTTTAAACCTATCCAATTCTAATTCTTCTCGCTGTTTCTGGTACCTAGCCAAGAACCTCTCCAACAACTTTACTTCTTCTTTTCCTCCTCTTTACCATTCCGACGGCTCAGATGCCGTTTCTTCTCCTGAAAAGGCTGAACTCTTCGCTCAAACTTTCACCTCCAGCTCAACCCTGCATGATTCCGGTGCTGTTTCTCCATCTCCTCCTCTCCCTGACTTAATTATGTCTGACATAAGAATCTCTTTCAAAGATGTTTTTTATGCCCTATCTGAGCTCAACTCTAGGAAGGTGTACGCTACTGATGGTGTTCCTCCTGTTCTCAAGAACTTTGCTTCTGTGATGACATCCTGCATAGGCCAACTCTTTCGTCTTTGCCTTTCATCTGTATTTTTCCTTCCTGCTGGAAGTTCGCTCTCATTCAGCCTATCCCAAAGAAGGGTGACCGCTCTCAACCTTCCAACTCTCGTCCAATTGCTTTGATTTCTTGTCTTTTCTAAAGTTTTTTGAATATATCCTTAATAGAAAGATGCTTAAATACCTCTCTTCTCACAATCTTCTTTCAGCTCATCAGTATGAGTTCCGCAAGGGACGCTCTACCGACGATCTTCTTGCATATCTCTCTGACTCTTGGTCATCCTTCTTTCAGGATTTTGTTGAAACATTTGCTATTGCGCTAGACATAACCAACGCTTTTGATAGAATTTGCCACAAATCCTTAATTTCTAAATTGCCCTTCTTTGGTTTCTATTCTTCTACCGGGTGTGTATAAAGTAACGAAAGAGAAGAGAAATCCGATTTGAATTACGCAAGTGAACATGGCCAAGTAATATTTATTACATGTACTTTATAACAACTGTATATTCGATGATGTTTACGAGTTAAAGAACAAGTTGAAACTAGTTTAAACCAGTTGAAATCGGATTTGTCTCTTCACTTGCGTTACGAAATAGTTTAAGCCATTTCAAATCAGATTTGTCTCTTCACTTGCATTACTTTATACACATCTTGTATCTGTGTCTTCATCTCTGATTTCCTTTCTGGCCGATCTATAGCTGCGGTTGTAGATGGCTACTGTTCTTCTCCTAAAGCTCTTAATAGTGGTGTTCCTCAGGTCTCCGTCCTGTGACCCACTCTTTTCCTTTTATTTATGAATGACCTATTAGTCACAATTATTGTCCTACCCACTCCTATGCCGATGACTCCATTCTTCACTTCCACATCCGCTTCACAAAGCATCCTCTCAACAGTCACTCCTTGCTTCGCGTGGGACGGCATGATACACCTGACCTCTGATCTTTCTGCTATATCTGATTGAGACACAGAAAACCTTGTGGCTTTCAATGCCTCAGAATCTCAGTACCTTCATCTGTCTACTCGATTATCCACTTAACTTCAACAACACACAACTCAATCTTTCGTTCTTTCTTACCATTCTTGGCGTTTCCTTTTCTCCTGATATTTCCTGGAAGGTTCACATATACTCTCTTTCTAAAACAGCTTCTAAGAGGTTTGGTGTGCTGTACGGGCAAAGCAGTTTCTTCACCTCCACTCAATTGCTGTCTCTGTACAGGGATCTTGCCCGCCCCTGTATGGAGCACGCTTCTCATGTGTTGGATGGCTCAA
Source organism: Bathynomus jamesi (assembly GCA_023014485.1). Taxonomy (NCBI): domain Eukaryota; kingdom Metazoa; phylum Arthropoda; class Malacostraca; order Isopoda; family Cirolanidae; genus Bathynomus; species Bathynomus jamesi. The sequence continues at coordinate 71,093 of JAJOZX010012640.1, forward strand.
CCCACACATCTCTACTTTACCGGGTGGAATCAAAGGCTTTCCGTCTCATCAACTGCCCGCCTCTTACTGACTATCTTCAATCCCTCTTTCTTCGCCAGTGTTACCTCACTCTCTCTTTACTATCGCTATTATAACGGACACTGATCTTCTGAACTCTCTAACTGCATGCCTCCTCCTTTAAGAAGAGCAGGCAGTACCAGACTTTCTACACATTCTCATTCCTTTTCTGTCCATCTCTCTAACGCAAGGATTAATCGGTATTTTCAGTCTTTCATCTACTCAACCGGTCAACTCTGGAACAATCTTCCTCAATCCATCTTTTCCTCTGTCTCTGACCTCCAATCTTTCAAACGCAGTGTCCAGGCATCTCGAGAACTTTGGAACTTGATTTTGGCTCTCTTCTTTCTTTATGGGAAGGGGGCGTTTTTGCGAGCAGTCGCCCTTGGCCCCTCCTTCATGCATTAAAAAAAAAGATATTTGATATTTCATTCCTGTATTCACTATATTCTAATCTGAATATGCTGTTGGAAGCATGAAAGCTTTTTAGGCAAAATTAATGGGATTCACTTTATTTATTACATAAGAGAAGTGAAAATGGAAAGTAATAGTAATAGTAATAACGAATAATAATAATAATAATTAATAATAATAATAATAAGCTTTGGTTTGCTTCCGTCCGAATTGTTCATTCTGACGAAGTTCAAGCTTTTTACTCCACCTTAGACCTACAATTTAACGTGGAATCTGAGCAACGCCCCACCAGCAACCCAGCGTCTTAACCACTAGGCCACCCAGGGTACCCATTTATCTACCAACCACTTTCTTTATTGTGTGGAAGGGTAAACACCTAGGTTTTGCTGCGCGCTGGCTGCCGTCACCGAGTCTCGATCCTGGGGCCGATGGATTCGTAGTCAGCGACGCTAACCACTACACCACCGAGGCGCTTTAATATAATAATAATAATAATAATAATAATAATAATAATAATAATAATAATAATAATAATAATAATAATAATAATAATAATAATAATAATAATAATAATAATAATAATAATAATAATAATTTTATAGTAAGTAGAAAATAAATGCTGCTTAATAAAAATATAAAAAAGATAAATTGTGAAATTAAACGTGCTGAATTAAATTAGTGTATTTTAGATAGTTAATTATAAAATGGGAACTTAATTACTATAGTAATAATAGCAGTAGTGAACTTATTGCATACATTATTATGAGCTAATGATAACTTCTTTAGTGATTTTACAAAATACATTTAGTGATGAAGCCCGCCTGATATGCATGGGAATTGCATTCCATACATCTGCTCCTTTGAAAGAGAGTGCATTTCCTGCAGTTTCTATTGTATAGTTAGGTTTGTGTATAAAATCCCTAGGAAGTCTGGTATTATAACGATGGTGTATTTGATGAGGGTTGATTGCTCTTTCAATGGATGATGTATGTTGATTTTTACTGATAACTTTGAACATATTAGCAGCAACAGTGAATTTGTCATTTAGTTTTAAAATATTTATCTCTTTAAACATTGGGGAAGTGTGACTTTGTCTGTTGTCATTATTCGAGAGTGTTCGCAGACATTATTTATGAATGACTTCCAAAGGATGTTTTATATATTTCTTTGAGCTACCCCATGTTGTAATGCAATATAATAAATGTGGATGGATGAAGAAATAATATAGGGTAAGGGAGTGCGTTTTGAGGAAGTCTTTTTTATTAAATAATATGAAAAGAAATCTTGATATTTTAGATTTGATATATTGTACATGACTTTTGAAATTTAGTTTTTGTCTAAATTAATACCAAGCACTTTAACCTCATTCACCCTTGTAAGAGCAGTATTTCCAATTTTTATTTGATAGTTTGTATTTATATGTTGTTTAGTAATAATCACATAAGATGACTTTTTCAAGTTCAGAAAAAGTTCATTATCATACATCCATTTTAAACATGCTCTAATTGACTGTTCGTTTCATTTATCAGAAAGTCTAAATTATGATGAGGAGAAGTAAGTGTGGTATCATCTGCGTATTGTACGCAGTTTAATGTGGATCAGAGATGAAAATAGTTTACATGAATTAGAAATAGTTATGTCCAAGAAGAGATCCTTCCTTGTGGAACTCTACCAGTTAGCATCGTCTTGTCGAATAAATTATTTTTTTATTTAATATACTGATGACGATTTGACGGAGATGATTTGAACCAATCCAGGATATTTCCTCTTATTCCGTATATGTGAGGGTTATTCATTAAGATTTCATGCGAAAGTATGAAATACTTTTGATAAGTCGAGGAAGACCAAGGAAGCGTGTTTTTTGCTGTTTAGGTTCTGATGCACATTTTCTAATAACACGTTTATGGCATCTTCCATTGTGTGCCCAACTCTAAGCCCAAATTGTGTTTTAGTTAAAATATCGTATTTGATTAAGAATTTAGCAAGTTAATGGTATACGATTTTTTAAAAATATTTTACTTAAAGTTGGCAATACGGAAGTGGGGCGATAACTGGATGGAGTGCTTGAGTTTCCCGACTTACATACAGGGTATATATACTCTGGCTTCTTTTAGACTGTCAGGGAATCTACCTAGTGTTACTGCTTCATTCATTAATTTACTGGGTGGTATTGAAATTTCATCGGATCCATATTTCCTATTAAAACAAAGTTCATAAAAAACAGACCAAAATAGCTTTCAACTCGTTCAACTTTTCATTTTGATTTTCACTTTTAACAACCTTCAAACGTTCCGAAAGAAGTTTTCAAGTTAGCCAAAAAAAATCTTTATTTGTTAAATAAATTTAGAAACAGAAATATGATCCCCAGACAAAGACCAATTAACCCTTGTGTTCTCGAATGTTTTTTCTTTAAACCAAAAAGCATAGGATTTCTTGTTATTCAAAACCAAATATTTTAGTAACTCGTCGCTTCCATTACACACATTTTGGGTTCCTTTTCTGACAGCAAAACGAAGCTTATAGGTAACAAGAAGCATTTGCAGAAATGTTGCATTTTTGTACGATATGTATTATTATTATCTCCGGTAGGACATGGGGGTTCCACCGGTACTGAAGACGTTAAGGATTTGTTGAAAAGGAACTCAAAAGTTACATAACTGATGAAATATGATAAATTTGTGGAAACTCTTCAAGACGACAGTAGTAGTATGACCGCAAAAGAGGAGAGTGCAGGAATGTTGCAATGCAATATTGACCAATGTTGGAAGTTGTTGCAAAGGGGAGATGCAACAAGGGGAGGGGGATATTGCAAAGGGGGAGTGTGGAATGCTGCAAGTTGTTATGCAACAAGGTGGAATGGTGCAAGTTGCTATGCAACAATGGGAAATGTCGCAAGTTGTTATGCAACAATGGGAAATGTTGCAAGTTGTTATGCATCAAGGGGAATGCTGCAAGTGCTTATGCAACAAAGGGGGTGGGAATATCGCAAGAGCAACAAGGGTTATGCAACTTGGAGGCGGAGTTATCCACCAAGAGAAAGAGAGAGGCGAAGGAGAGCAAGGAAGAGGAGAGGTGTTCGCCTGGCGGGAGCCAAGCGCATATTAAGACTTCAGCCGAGCGGCCGTTGTTTTAATATGTTCCTAATCAGCCAGTTGGCTTATCTGGCTGAGTTGCCAGATTGCGCTGTTTATTTAATTAAAGCATATATTCTGGTTTAATCAGCCAGTTGGCTTAGAAGGCTGAGTTGCTAGTTTGCACTATTTATTTAATTAAAACATATATTCTGGCTTAATCAGCCAGTTGGCTTAGAAGGCTGAGTTGCCAGTTTGCACTATTATCATATATTCTGGCTTAACCCGCCAGTTAGCATAATCCGTCAGTTGGCTTAGAAGGCCCAACCAGCCATTTGGTATAATTAAATAAATTATTGGATTGGCATAATCCTAGTCGGAGGTGTACGTGCATTTGTGTGCGTTTGTCCCCGTCAGCTGGCTTAAACCGCCTGTTGGCATAACCCGCCAGTTGACTTAGAAGGCCTAACCAGCCATTTAGTATAATTAAATAACAATAATAATAATAATAATAGCGTTTATATATACACATCCAAAATAATTAAATAAAACACCATCACATCACTGTTTATTTAGACAAATTACACTAGGCAACAAAGATTTTGTTACAGAAGACCAAATATGTGCTCCTAGCTAATTTCGGTATGCTGATTTCAAATCTATAATTAGATTTTTTCTATCACGTCTAGATTTTGTGTAAAATGCAAATCACTTTAGTAAAATTTTCTACCACGTCCAGATTTTGGTTTTAATCGGCTTAATGCCAGTAATATGAAACTTGCTTTTCAAGGTTAAAGCAATTTTTTTTGCCAACTATATACAAATTCGAACAATTTTGATAAATAAAATTTATCCAGAGTCGCTACGTGACAGTCAAGCAGAACGGTTGTTGAAGCTCTCTGCTGATGAGCAAGTGACAGGTTGTGGTGACTTGTGTGTTTTTATAGCATTTGTTTTGTACTACGGTGTGCATTTCTTTTTATTTTGCACATCGTAATAATTACTTTCTACGTTTTTCAGATATTGTATGGTAATTCAAAATGGCATCAAATAGACGTGTTGTGTAAATCACCCAGACAACTTCTGCTTTGTCTGTGGACACTATACACCTAAGCCACAACGTAGAAACATAACAACAAAGATTAAACTTGCCTACAAGTGTTATTTTGACTGTAAGTTAGGAGACCAACAGAGGGACTGGGCACCACATATTTGCTGTGCACAGTGCAATGCAATGTTAATAGCTTGGATGAATGGTAAAAGAAAAGCTATGCCGTTCTCAGTCCCCATGGTTTGGCGTGAGCCGAAAAATCACTTCAATGATTGTTATTTTTGTTTGACAAAGATTGCTGGTTTCACAAAGAAAAACAAATCAAAGATCACGTACCCAAACTGCGAATCAGCAATGAAACCAGTACCACATGATGAAACAAATCCACCACCAGTTCCACCAGCAACGATAACAGACAGCAGTTCATCTGAAGATTCTCCTAGTGATATAGAAACAGGGAAAGATGGCATATATGTTCCAGATGCAAATATTTCCCCACATTTGTTAAGTCAAGCGGAGTTAAATGACTTAGTGCGCGATTTGGAATTACCAAAAGAAAAGGCAGAGTTGCTTGGTTCAAGACTTCAAGAATTTAATCTTCTCCAACCAAACACCAAAGTTTCCCATTTCCGCCATCGCCATTTGCAGTTTTCATCATTTTACTTACAGGAAGAAAACGTTTGTTTCTGCCACGATATCAGTGGTCTGATGCAAGGGATTGGCTGTCGCTATGATCCAAAAGAATGGAGACTGTTCATTGACTCTAGTAAAGCTAGCCTTAAAGCTGTATTACTGCACAACGGCAATGAAAAACCTTCAATACCTGTAGCACATGCTACTGGCCTTAATGAGACTTATGAATCGATGAAACTGCTGCTAAGACTCATCAAATATAAGGACCACACATGGAATATTTGTGTCGACCTTAAAGTTGTATCATTACTTCTTGGGTTACAGTTGGGCTACACAAAGCATATGTGCTTTTTGTGTCTATGGAACAGCAGAGATGACAAGAACCACTACAAAAAACATGATTGGCCATCTAGAACTGAACATGTTGTTGGTAAATACAATGTGAAACACCCAGCACTTATTGACCCTCAGAAAGTACATCTTCCACCACTTCACATTAAACTTGGCCTTATGAAAAATTTCGTGAAGGGTATGGATCATGAAGGTAGTGGTTTCCAATATTTAAAGGATAAATTCAAAGGAATATTGACAGATGCTAAGCTAGAAGCTGGAGTTTTCACTGGATCACAGATCCGCAGTGTCATCCACGACTCATCGTTTCCATCTAACCTAAATGAGAATGAACTAGGAGCATGGACATCTTTCGTTGAAGTTATCAAAAATTTTCTTGGAAACCACAAAGCTGAAAACCACCGTAAACTCGTAGAAAACATGCTTAAATCTTAGGAAATAATGGGATGCAGAATGTCTTTGAAAATTCATTTTTTACATTCTCATCTTGACTTCTTCCCGGCCAACCTTGGGGCTGTAAGTGACGAGCATGGTGAGCGCTTCCACCAACAGATCTCAGTTATGGAAAACAGATACCAAGGTAATTTCAACCCAAATATGATGGGAGATTATTGTTGGTTCCTGCAGAAGGAGAGCTCGTCATCCTACAAGCGACAAAGGAAGAGGACACACCAAAGTTTCACTTAAGAACAGGAATTTGCCTTTCAGTAGTAACAACAAAATACTAACGCGCTTTGGGTGGATGGTTGGGCGCAGGGGTGGTAACTCCGCCAGCGGAATTCCGCTGTCTGTCTTAAGCCAGAATAAAGGAGGAAAGACATCCCTGTTCACTAATTATTTAAGTATGCTTAACATAAAACGTGGCACGGAAAAGTAGCTTTGACGGCTTTCGTAATAGAAGCGGGTGAGAAAAAAAATGAAAAATAGGGGTTTTCGGTTACACAAAATCTGGACGTGATAGAGAAATTTTGATATCAGATCTGAAATCAGCATCAGCGCTTTAGTAGGAATCAGTAGTTCACGTGTCTGTAACAAAAAAAAGTTGAAATTTGTTGCCTAGTGTTATTGGATCCAATTTCACGAAATATATTGAAGATAAATATACATTCCTATACAAGCGAAGGAATATCTGCAATAAAAAATAATAATAGCATAAGAACTACGAACGAGGAGTGTATATATATATATATATATATATATATATAATACAAAATAATAATATACAAACCCGGACCTATCCAAGTTGTTCATTCTAATGAAGGTCAAGCATGCCACTCCACCGTAGACCTACAGTTTAACGTTGAATCCGAACCACGTCTAAAATAAAATGTTAAAACATTCCTTAACACAAAATCTAATTTCAGAATAAAAAAAATTAATCAGCCTAACCACAAAAAATATCACTCGGGTGCGGAATAAGACGGTTTACCGAGAATAACAGAACTAAATTTTTGTTGTTGTAGGAAGACAAGAAAAACTATGATTAGCAGAGACAAAATTGGGACAATTCGCGTATATTTGAGATATACATGTATTTATAAAGTGCAGCAAAGCGAGTGTAAAGAGAATGATGAAGGATAAAGAGAAATGGAATAAAGAAAGAGAAAATAGTGTAGAAAAACACCATAAGAAAGGTAAAAAGGTCTTAATTACTACATTTTGGTGGCAGGCGGCGATGTTCCTTTATATAAAAATAAGGGCTTTCCCACGTTGCCTTATATTTCGGTCAAAATTGTTGCTACCCGTATTATAGCATTAATAAATATTCTGGCTCGATTATTTCAATAGCAAGATGCATTGTGTTATCCCATTTACAAGCAAATTTCGAATTTCATTCTTTATGAAATAATTGTAACTATTTTTCAAGATGGCGCCCATCATTTCAAAATTTCTTCTCATACCGAGCATTTTCGTAATTTTCGCGGTCAAAATTTTTTTTCTTCTCGTTGGATTTTAGACTTCCAAACCGCTTTGACTCCAAATTTATCTGAGTCGTCTTGTCGAAACCGTAATAATGTGGAGTCAAAATTAGAGTCGGAATTCGAGAGTTGTTTGTTTCCTTTTCGCGTTGATTTTTATACGGTAAGGTTTAAAATGTTTGAGTGTATGGTGACGCATTTTTAGGTAATAAAAAATGTGTGTGTATATATATATATATATATATATATATATATAAAGTAGAGCATTCTAAGAGATTCAATAAAGAAGTAGCAAAATTTTCAAGAATCTATTCGAGTTTTTAAGATTATTTTTTGACTGGATATAAATAATGGATTTACAGGCATCGCTTTGTAGTTTTAGTTCGCTTTATAATTTTAAGTTAATTTAAAGGTTTAAAGTCGAAAAATATTCGTTAAAGACACTAATTTATACTGGGTTAAATTCGGTCTGAGTGAGTTTATTATGCTTGCCGCATATAAATTGTGTGAGCCTTCAAAATAAACAGAATTTGTTTAATTGAAATAGAGAAATTGTTTTCGTAAATTCTTTTGATAAATTAATTTGCTTTTTTTACTTTATATATATATATATTCATCAATTTTTATATTTTTTATAGGTGTGCTGATTGTTGTTGTTTATTTTTTCTTTCTTTCATTTTCAGGACAATTCCGAGTGATGTTTTGTATGGTTAGGCAGTTTAATTTTTTTTATTCTGAAATTAGATTTTATTGTGCTGAGGAGTGTTTTACCATTTTATTTTAGACATGGTTCGAATTCAAACGTTAAACTGTAGGTCTAAGTTGGAGTGACACGCTTGACCTTCGCCGGAATTAGCATTTCTGTAGTAAATGATAAATATTATTTTCACAAGGTGATTCTGTTATTCTCGGTAAACCGTCTTATTCCGCCCCCGAGTGATATTTTGTGATTAGGCTGATTAAAATTTTTTTTATTCTGAAATTAGATTTTGTGTTAAGGAGTGTTTTAACATTTTATTTTAGACGTCGTGGTTCGGATGCAACGTTAAAATGAAAGTCTAAGGTGGAGTGGCATGCTTGACCTTCATTAGAATGAACAATTTGGATAGGTCCGGGTTTGTATATTATTGTTTTATTATTATTATTATTATTATATATATATATATATATATATATATATATATATATATATATATATATATATATACATCTCCTCGTTCGTAGTTCTTATGCTATTATTATTTTTTATTGCATACAATTCTTCGCTTGTATAGGAATGTATATTTATTTTCAATATATTTCGTGAAATTGGATCCAATAATTTGTTTAAATAAACAGTGATGTGATGGTGTTTTATTTAATTCTTTTGGATGTATATATAAACGCTATTATTATTATTATTAGTTAATTATAACTAAATGACTGGTTAGGCCTTCTAAGTCAACTGGCGGGTTATACCAACTGGCGGTTTAAGTCAGCTGACGGGGACAAACGTACACAAATGCACGTACACCTCCGACTAGGATTATGCCAATCCAATAATTCGTCTAAATAAAAAGTGATGTTATGGTGTTTTATTTAATTCTTTTGGTTGTATATATAAACGATATTATTATTATTATTTAATTATGCCAAATTGCAAATACCTGGTTAGGCCTTCTAAGTCAACTAGCAGTTTAAGCCAGAGGACGGATTATGCCAATCCAATAATTCGTCTAAATAAAAAGTGATGTGGGTTGTTTTTATTTAATTCTTTTGGTTCTATATATAAACGTTTTTATTAATATTATTTAATTATGCTAAATGTCTGGTTAGGCCTTCTAAGTCAACTGGCGGGATAAGCCAGCTGACGGATTATGCCAATCCAATAATTCGTCCTTATGCCATTATTATTTTTGATTGCATATATTCCTTCGTTTGTATAGGAATGTATATTTATTTTCAATATATTTCGTGAAATTGGATCCAATAATTTGTCTAAATAAGCAGAGTGATGTAAGCACACCGGACAAAAAATTAGTCACCCCTAATAGCACCGACAGTAGGAAATTCAAGGTCACACAGAGGGCGCTGATGTAGCATTGGTAAGTGACAAGTAGCGGTGACGTAGCACACAGGAGCAGATCTGTTTCGTGAGGTGGTGAAGAACAAAGTGTGTGTTGGATATAGTCTGCAAAATGGGTCGTGAGGCAGACGTTACTCAGTGGCAAAAAGGAGCCATCGTGTTTGGCAGAGCCCACGGACACAAAATGTCTGAAGTAGCCCAATTTGTTGGTGTGTCAACGCGTACTGTCCAGCGAGTTTACAAAGAGTGGTGTAGTTCGCAATCAACTGACAATCGACGGCGTAACTGTGGCCGGAAAACAATTCTCGACAATAGGGGCCGCCGCCATGTTTCTCGTCTAGTAACTGCAAATCGTTTTCAAACCAGAGAACAATTGCTCCAAGAAACCAATGAGGTTCTCCAGCGACCAATTTCCGAACGGACATTGCGACGAGAACTGCATGCGATGGACATCTGGAGCAGGGTACCACGGAAGAGGCCGCTGTTAACAGCAAGTCACAAATTGGCACGTTATAAATGGGCTCAGAGGCACAAAAACTGGACTGCGGCAGATTGGAAACGTGTAATTTGGTCCGATGAGTCCCGTTTTTGTTTGTTCTCCAATGATGGGAGGCGACGAGTACATCGCAGGTCCAATGAAGCCTTTAATCCTGAATGCGTCGAAGGTGTTGTTCAGGCTGGAAACAGAAAGTGAAGCGCAGGAATAGACACCCACGGACTCTGGCGGAACTTCGGGACCGGCTGATGAACGAGTGGCAGCAAATCGATGTTCAGTACATGCACAACCTCGTAGAGTCTCTGCCTCGCCGGATTCGTGCGGTTATCAAGGCCAGAGGCGCCGTCACACGTTATTAGGTACATTCTGAGAGGGGTGACTAATTTTTTGTCCGGTGTGCTTATATACAACGATATTATTATTATTTAATTATACTAAATGGCTGGTTAGTCCTTCTAAGTCAACTGGTGGGTTAAGCCAGCTGACGGATTATGCCAATCCAATAATTCGTCTAAATAAAGAGTGATGTGGTGTTGTTTTATTTAATTCTCTTGGTTGCATATATAAACGTTATTATTATTATTTAATTATACCAAATGGCTGGTTAGGCCTTCTAAGCCAACTGACGGATTATGCTAACTGGCGGGTTAAGCCAGAATATATGCTTTAATTAAATAAATAGCGCAAACTGGCAACTCAGCCAGATACGCCAACTGGCTGATTAAGCCAGAATATATGCTTTAATTAAATAAACAGCGCAATCTGGAAACTCAGCCAGATAAGCCAACTGGCTGATTACGAACATATTAAGACAACGGCCGCTTGGCTGAAGTCTTAATATGCGCTTGGCTCCCGCCTGGCAAACATCTCTCCTCTTCCTTTCTCTCCTTCTCCTCTCTCTTTCTCTTGGGGGATAACTCCGCCTCCAAGTTGCATAACCCCTTGTTGCTCTTGTAACATTCCCCTCCCCTTGTTGCATAACAGCTTGCAACATTTCCGCTTCTTGCATAAAAACTTGCAATATCCCACATTGTCGCATAACATCTTGCAACACCCCCCTTCCCATTGCAACATCCCCTTTGTTGCATAACCACATTTTCAACATCTTGCCACATTGATCACTATTGCATTGCAACATTCCTGCACTCTCCCATTTTGAGGTCATACTACTGACAGTGATCCCAAACAAGCCAATTCCCCATGAATTTCCGAGTTACATAAAGACCTGTGTTCACCCATTACGTATTACACATTGATAATTCTAAAATGAAGAAGACCACACTCTAAATATTATTTAGTTAATGTATTTTAACTCATATTAGAGTGAAGTAAACTTCGACCTATGAAGTAATTAAAATTACATTATTTGAGTAGTTTCGAAAAGAAAGAGATTTTATTCTGTTCTTATGCGCAGAATTACTTTGCAAATGATCTAATAATCTTAACTACTCAATAACTCGGAACTTATTTCACCCCAATTTGGGTTAAAATATCCAAATACTTTTTTTAAGAGTGTGTTGATGTTAATATATTCCAAAAACTCATTTCACCTCAACCTGGAATAAAATACTTAAATACTTTTTAAGAGTGTGTGTTTATGTAAAAATATCCCAACTCTCGTCATCCATTTACTCATAATGAAAAATGTTCAGGTAAATTGGCATCACTCTTATGACAACAGAAGCTTATGTCAACTTCGAATTCACTTCAAAGCGGAACTTTGACAAGTCAGGAATTCTTCCTTTTAAACGCACTCAAATGGGACGAATTATTGCCGAGCGGTTTGAGGGATTTTTCCACAATTCATAAATTTAAAAGGCTGTGCTGATTTAGGACTCTACTTAAGCAAGACTGATAATAATTAATTGTTTTTGTATCTTGTCATTTTCAGTATCTGTATAATTTTCTGTTCTTCCTTGCCTGCTTTGCACGTTTATTCAGAGCACTCTGGTCTCATACAATTTGAAAATGTAATTTTTTTAATAACTCTTTATATAATTTCAGAATTTGTAATACAGTTTAAATAAAATTTTAAAATCTGTTATTATTATTATTATTATTATTATTATTATTTTTATTTATTTATTTATTTATTTATTTATTTTTATAACCATATAATTTTTAGCATTTCATTCTTCAGATCTAGTTATGTGAATGCTTTTACTGGATTTTAGCTATAGGAGTAAACCAACCTCTTTCTATAATTAACAATTAATTATTATTATCATTATTAATCATTAATAATAATTTAACTTTTTTCACTTCACGTTCAACAAATCCTTTAATGAAATCATTACATGATCCTATTACTTCAGTCAATAATGTAGCTTTGATGGCTGCATATAAGACATATAAGACACACACATAAGACATATAACACATATAAGACATACATAAGGTATACAGAGAGTAACATACAGTATAATAACACACATACATACATTATGACAATGCGACAGTTAATTGTAGAATACTGTAGACAATATAAAAGAATAGTAACAGCAACAACACTAATAATATTAATATTACAATTTATTATTGTTTTTTTAAGAGTAGATGGTGCACATCAATTGCTACAGGAGGCATACATATACACATGCATATACGCACATGTGACATATACTGTATATACACATATATACACACAAATGCATGTGTATATACATGCAGACACACACACACACATACATGCACGCATATATATACATATAGACACACACACACACACACATATGCAGGTACATGCGTGTGTATCCATAAATACGCACCTGCATGCATACACACACATGTTCATATACATTCGGACAAATGAGACGGTAATCCTTCATATATTTACATAGCAAAGAACTGCCATTAACAAGCAAATTTTATGTTTTATTGGCAGAATGGAGTTGTATAGTAAATCTTGATAGATAAAGCAGAGTAGCGAAGTTATGGACACTAGCTTTAAAGATATAGAGGCAAAGAGAGAAAAGAAGCTGGAGATTATCTGTTGTAAGCTACAAACATATGTTTAGGAATATATATATATATATATATATATATATATATATATATATATATATATATATATATATATATATAGTATGGATTAGGGTTTCTTTCCGGGATCCCGGCTGTTTTTATTGGATTTGAAAATCCCTGGAATTGGACAAATATCCCGGGAAATCCCGGAATTTTAAAATGACTTAATTTATTTTTTATTGATTTTTTGTTTTTTTCTTTTGTTATTAGAAGGCTCTTGGGTAGAATTAAAGAAAACTGCATAATATTTACCACATTTTATTCTACTTTTCTGCTTTCTTAAATGAACACCTACTAGCCGAGGGAATGTCGCTAGCGTTGCGTATAATACAAGGAACCGAGTCTCAGTATATTATCTAGCGATCGCAGGCAACTCATCTTGCTCAGAGTTTTAGCAAGAATTTGAAGCAAGAACTGCAGTTATTCGAGACAATATGGAACAGAACTTCAAACATCATGAATTTATTTGATGCACTGAAAACCATTCCGCCAACCTCTGTTGAATCAGGAAGAGCCTTTTCTGCAGCAGGTTTATTTATCACCAAGTTGAGAACTCGTCTTAATGATAGAAGTATTGATTGTTTATGTTTTTTAAGAAGCTATTTTAAAAATGTTGATTGACTCTAAATATTTTAAGATAAATATTTTAAGATAAAATATTTTAAGATAAAAGGATGAAATTATTTTTTCTAATGAAGTTTATTTTATTTTTATTTTTTGTATTGGCTAAATATTTTAAGATAAAATATGTTGAGATAAAACGTATGAATTATTTTTTTTAATGAAGATTCTTTTTCTTTTTCTTTTTTATTTGCAAATGCATTTAATTATAATTAAAGGAATATAATATTTTAGCCTTTTATTTGTCCCCTGCAGATGAATAGCGTGATAAGTATTATGTTTAATAAATAATAAATACCTACCACTGATTGGTAAACTCAATTCAAGTATTACAATGCAAAAGTGGTAATTTAGGCATAAGTAATTGGTTATTCCAATTCTAAAAGGGTATTTTATCACTGAACAATAAAAAGATTACCGTTCTCTTAAATATACAACCATTTCCTGGATTCCCCGGGATCTCGGGAATTGGCTTCATTTTTCCGGGAATTCCTGGGATTTCCCGGGATGAAGAAAGCTGCATCTAAGGAGAAACCCTAGTATGGATATTCAACTAAGATTACACATTCACATAACTACATATAATTACATATAAATATTCAGCTAAGATTATATTTCGTATTTATTTGGATATTAGACGCTAAAATATAATTAAATATATAATTAAAATATAAAAATATTAATTACCTTGCTTATTGTGTATCTTAACAACCTTAGATACCTTGACTTTGCTCACATTTGGTTTTATTTTACCGGTTATTATTTTTGCTTTGCTATATAGAAATATGGAAATAAATATGGAAACAAGAGTATGTAGTTTAATTTTGTTATTGGAGTAAAACAGGGAATACAGAGTTATGGTTTGCATGAGTTGGTGAATTTGTCTTTCAGTTTCCTTTGGAAGATTTTTAGTGTCCTAGGTTGTTTTATCTTTTAATCAAATGAATTCTAAAGGTTTGGACCAGTTAAAGACAAGGATCTTGTTGCACAATCTAAAATATAATTCGGTTTTCTGATGTAAGTGTCTGATTGTCCTGTGTTAAGGCGGTGTTATATTTTGGAAGTTAATATTTTGTTTTGGATGATTTCTGGAACAGTATTATAGACGATTTGATATATATATGAGGCATTCTCCTAGTTTAAGAATTTTTAACTCTTGGAACATCTCATCTGTACTTTCATTATGCTTGTTTTTTGTATTACTACCAATAGCTGTAGCGAGAATTGACGTGTGCTTCCGTAATCACGAATGCAGTATTGTAGGTGCGAGTACACCATGATGAAGTATATGGATCGAAGAACCTGTTTCGGGAGTGCTGCACCAGCTTTCGTAATTATGAATGAGACCTTGACTAATTTGTTGCATAGATCTTCAGTGTGCTCTTTGAATGAGAGGTTTGAATCTATAGTAATTCCCAGAAGTTTGGTCGATTGCACTCGCTGAACAGGGATTGAATTTATGTGTAGGTTTAAAGAGGCAACAATTTCTTTTTTGTGATGACTATACGAGTATAAGCTGTTTTTTAATATTTAAGGATAGTTTGTTGGCATTAAGCCATAGATAAACACTTTGGAGTTCATTGTTGGTGGGTGTTTGGAGCGGTAGTAGAGTGAGTCTTTATGTGAGGGTATGATTGAAGTATCATCGGCACACTGGTAGCAGGAAGAGTTATTTAGCGACCTGTTGAAGTCGTTTTATTAGTTAGGATAATCCTATTAAATAGGATAGGTGCCAGAATGCTCCCTTGGGGTATCGTGTGTGAGATGCGTCTTTTCTGTGAGGTAAAAGAATCCTGTGCTATAAAGTGTGTCCTGTTAGTCAAGTATAAGTTGAACCATCTTAAGGGTAGTCCCCTAAAGCCGTAGTCTTCGAGTTTTTTTTAAGAGTAGGCCATTAGGTCTGTGTCAAAGGCCTTAGCTAGATCAAGTAGGATGATTATTGAAGATTTTTGTCGTTAAGATTGATATAAAGTTCCTCTAATATTGCGGTTATCGCGTCATTTGTCGTGTGTTTAATTAGATAGCCAAACTGTTGTTTGTATATGATTTTGTATTTGAATATGAACTTTATTATTTGACTATATATTACGCTCTCGTACAGTATAGTTTACTGATGGTTGGGAGGATGGAAAAGGCTTGTAGTTTGAGGGGGAAGTTTTAGCATCTGATTTATAAATAGGCCATACTCTAGTCTTTTGTAGGTCGTCTGGGAAGACACTAGTTTGAGTGGATAGGTTTATGAGCGATGAAAGTGTGAGCGCAATTAAGTTTGCATACTTTTTGTAAATTCTGTTTGGGATTGTGTCTAGCGTACAACTTTTATTTTTTAATTGTTTTATGGCTGTCATTAGAAGCAAGGTTGGTTCCCACTTCGGTGAGATAATCGTTGAAAGTATTCAAAATATTAATTTTTTCCGTTATGGGCTCATTATTTATTAATAGCTTTTCCGGAGTAGAGGGCTCTGTTAGGTTTTTATTAATCGCTTTGTTAATGCGGTTCCAGTATTGTTCAGAATCGCCTTTGTATTCTTCGAATTTATGTTTATAGTAATTAGCTTTAGCTTTGTGTATTAATGAATTAAATTTGTTTCTATAGTGAGTGTGGACTTCCTTTGGGATTAGGATTTCCTTCACATTTTTATGCAATTTATGTTTTTGCTTAAGAGCTGTTTTTAGACCTGGGGTTAACCATATATATATGGGTGTCCGAAGTGTCTACCCAGTGAGAATTACATTAGTTAATTAATTTAATTAATTAATTACACTAACGTGCTTTGAAGTGAGTTGGGAAGTTTCTGAACATTTATGATATGGGTCCATAAATAAATGAATTTACCATTGGGTAGAGACCTTTCGGAATGTCTCTCTCTCTCTCTCTCTCTCTCTCCTCTCGATATATATATATATATATACTAGAATGCCTGCTGCGTCTTCCGGAGCAAAAAATCCCCGAAACACAACCTAAAGGAAGGCTGGAAGGAGCGGGAGTGATACTAAAACCTTCCCTGGTTCTCCCCTAACATGTACACCAAATTTGGTGCAAGTCGCCCTAGCCGTTTAGGTGTGTGTATACACGAACAGACATCATCATCATTATTATCATCATCATACGTAAATAATCGTAATCGTAAACCGATAAAAGATAACATAGGCCCTCTAGTGGATGTTAATGGCGCTTTGGCTTCTGACGCTCAGGCGATGGCGGGTATTTTCAATAACTTTTTTGCGACAGTTTTTACCGTAGAAGACGTAAATAATGTCTCCGACGTGGACGATATCGTTCCATTTAGTAGCGAGACTATTTTGGATGAAATAACTGTTTACGAGGGTGAGATTGCGCATTATATCGATAGGCTAAAAGTTAGCAAGGCTCCAGGCCCTGACGCTTTTTATCCCAGACATTTGAAAGATTTGAAAGACGTTATCGTAGGCCCCTTAACGAATATTTTTAATCAGTCACTCGAAACGGGGATTATTCCTGAAGACTTCAAATTAGCTAACGTCACGCCTATTTTTAAAAAAGGCGACCGCGCAGTAGCTACCAATTATAGGCCCATTAGCTTAACGTCAATTGTCGGTAAACTTTTGGAATCTGTAGTTAGGGATCGTATCATCGATCACTTAGAAAGTAGAGATTTGATTAATAGTAGTCAGCATGGGTTTCGACGCCATAGGTCTTGTTTAACTAATTTGTTAGAGTTTTATAACGAAATAGTGCGCGAATACGATAGACATAGAGCAGCTGACGTTATTTATTTAGATTTTAAAAAGGCGTTCGATACAGTTCCGCATAGGAGACTAATTGCGAAGGTCAAAGCGCACGGTATACGCGGTCAGGTAGCTAACTGGTTAGAAGAATGGCTTCGTGCTAGGAGACAGAGGGTCGTAGTTAATGGTAGTGAATCGGGGTGGTTAGATGTAGGTAGCGGTGTCCCACAGGGTTCAGTGTTAGGCCCATTGCTATTCGTCATTTACATTAACGACATAGATGTAGGATTGATTAGTAACGTGTCAAAATTCGCGGACAATACTAAAATAGGCGGTAAGTTTGTTACGAGGACGATAGTAATAGGCTCCAAGACGATGTAAATAGGATTATGGAGTGGACAGATAAGTGGCAGATGCAATTTAACGTAGACAAATGTAAAGTTTTGCATATAGGTTGTCGCAACAATAATTACACGTACACGATGGATGATAGGGAGTTAGCGAGCGTTGACGAGGAAGTAGATTTAGGCGTACGCGTATCTAAGGATTTAAAGGTTAGGAACCAGTGCCTGGAGTCTTGCGCAAAAGCAATAGGATGTTAGGCTTCATAGCGCGTAATTTCGAATTTAAATCGAAGGATATTATATTGCCCCTTTACAAGTCCCTAGTCAGGCCTCATTCAGAATATGTAGTTCAGTTTTGGTGCCCGTACTTGCGTGAGGATATTGATAGGTTAGAAAGGGTTCAACGTCGTGCCACGAAACTAATTCCGTCATTGCGCAACAAGCCTTACGAAGATAGGATTAAAGAGTTAGACCTGTATTCACTCGAAACTAGGAGATTAAGGGGGGAGCTTATTGAAGTTTTCAAAATCGTTAATAACATCGATAACGTAAATTTTGACAAATTGTTCACTTTCGATAATAGTAATACTCATAATAACGGATTTAAGTTGCGTGGCAGACGTTTCATTACTAATATGCTAAAAACTTCTTTACGTTTAAAGTAATTGATAGATGGAATAATCTTCCCGCGTCAGTCGTTCATTCTACCAGCGTTAATGTGTTTAAGAACCGTCTTGACAGACATTTTAAAAATATTAACGTTGTTTAAAATAAAAAAACAAAGTTAGCAACAGGAGCTCTGGTGGTGGTGCTCGAGGATGAGTCTGTTGACGATAAATACCAGCTTGTGACATGCCAGCGTGTGATGCCAGCAAAAAAAAAAAAAAAAAAAAATTAGACTAACACGAACGTAGATGTAGCTCGTAGCGTAAACTAACCCACTTTTTGTTTAACTTTACCTACTTTGCATGTCTGTAACTCTCTTTTCTTGCATGTTTGTAGTTTGCATGGTATGACAGTGAGTTAAGACTGTGTTTGCATGGTTTGTAAGCGTTCTTATTTTACTTCTTTTCATCTTTCACCCCTCTCCTATTTTCTCCGACTATTTTTCTGACTTGTCGGCAGTGGCCGGCGGATGATGATGGTGAGTCTTT